>VDFB02363181.1:0-26783 GCA_007258455.2 Sequoia sempervirens
CATTGGATAAAATACGCACACGTGTAATAACCACCCCAATTTTTTCCAAAAAATTCACCTGTTAGCACTTGCCAAAATGCAATGATAAACAACTAAATAAGCAACCCTCCACTTTCTAATCACCCAGATCCCGATGTGGGCAAGGTGAGAGCATACAATGAGAAGGGGATCTTGCATTAATTGGAAAAACAAGCTAACTAAAAGTAAACGCCTTCCACTTTTTGATCACCCAAATCCCGATGTGGGCAAGGTGAGAGCATATGGTGAGAAGGCTTACAAATTCTAAAAATTCTCTATGCTACCGCTTCTTCAATGGGGTGAGTAACCAAACCAAGTGCATAAGGGAAATCATCCGCTTATTCAACGAGAATTAGAAGAAATTAAATGACACTTGGCGGCAAGCCGACCAATCACACAAGTCCTCCGCTTGTTCAGTAGGCATAACAAGAAAGTAAATGAAAACTCGACTACTTATTCAACAGGAGTAGCAAGTAGCCAATAAGGGCGTGGTTCGGTGGTCAAGTCACTTGGTTGTAGTGATGGCCACCAAGGTTCAAACCCTCGCTGGACCAAAGTGCTCGCAGGCCTTGTGCCTTCGTTGGGCCAATGTGCTCACGGGTTTGGTTATTTCTTGTGGTTTCTTGTTCCCGGTTCATAGCTCCGGTCAAAAGCGTTTACCCCTAATAATATGGGTGCATTGCACCTTTTTAGTATTTTAAAAAAAATACAAAACTAGTGTAGCAAATAACATAAAGAAAGCTCGACCACTTATTCAACGGGAGCACCACTTGTTCAGTGGGGTGAGTATCAAAGACAAATACAAGAGCAGTCACCAATGGTTCTACCAATGGTGTTACAATAAGCTCATTATAAAATATATCAGTCCATCATATGCTGCTGTTATGAAAGGAAAATGATAGAAATATGAAGTATAAACTCCCCCCAAGATGCTACAATGAATGTATGAGAGTACCCCCACACACCATAACAATAATACCTCAATGAAAGGACCGGAGGTTAATGGAAGGTCAAACGAGTTGTTGCTACAGGTCTGATACACAGGACAGCAGTCTGATATGCACGAATTGCAAGCTTAAAACACCAACCAGCAATTATAAAAATGAGCATAACTTCTCCAATGCTCCATAGAATCACCCCAAACCACTTGCAAATGTCAAAGCAAGGCTAGGCGTCCAATATGAGCTTGTAACTAGCCCCAAACAAGTCTGATCAACAGCAAACCATTTCAAAATTCCCCAAACAAGATGGTGTGGCCTCCCTAGGAGGAGTGACCAGCTCCAATAAATCCCACTCACTCAAAATTTGAGCAAAGTGGAGCCCAAGTACAAGGAAGACAATGATCAAACACCCACAAAAAAGATATCCTGTTCTCCAATCAGCGTGAGTGAAAAGGTGACCAGCTGGGCTATGGAAAGGGCACAAACCAACAACACCCAAAACTGAAACTCACTCCAAAAAGCCCCTACAATGCTACAAACCGACACTCCACACCAAAATATATCTAGAAGACATCGTAACAAGAAAAAATTGAAAGAACAAAGGAAGCCATCACCATTATGTGCTCAACAATAACCCCTGCAATGGAACTACACAACTATTCAGCTAGGAGATATCTTGCAACCTCGAAACCGAAGTCGACTTAGAGGGATTTTGTCCTCAAAGCCCAAGGAGATCTCTTTGCATTCCGACAACACCTTATTATCATAAATTAGCATATCCAAATGAGAGCAAATGAAGGCGTATAAATAGATTTTGAGACCCAAAAGTTCGAATTCTCTTTCCCTCCAAAAGTGGACGCCACACTATGGAGAAATAAAATATTTAATTAAAATTTCACTAAGTCCCTTTCCTAGGCGTCCACTTAAATCATGCCTCTAATTTGCTTTTAAAAAACAACTTAAGTTGTTACTTGCTAGGTGTGGGGATCCAAGGGGCCTTTTTGACTATAAAATTAACTTGCAAATATTTCCTTTTTCAAACTCCAAGGATGGTGGAGATGCCAACTGCCAAAAATATCAAGACAACATCAACTGAAATTGCCACCACTGCCAAAAATAGAAATCCTGCACTGAACTGCTGCCAGGTCCACTGCCAAAAATAGTACTTACTAAAAATGGCATATTGCTAAGAATAGTGTGTCCAAACTCAAAATAAACACATTTTGAGATGCAACTGTGACTTACTAAAAATACTAAGTACTAAAAATAGCAATGACTGCCCACCAAGGATCTCAAAAAACCTAGAAAGGCCCAAAAAATCCTTTGGCAAACTCCTACAATAACCTCCTGAAAAGCAAACAAGAAACCTCCAAGAATCTTGGAAACCCTACAATCATCTCCAAATAGCCTGCGGGTCTCCGGAAATAGGCTAACGGTCACAGAAGTGCTTAGGACTGAGAAAGGGACATTACAACACGTGCCCAAAAAACTCTAATTTTCCAACCGTACCAAATACTGTGATTTAATTTTCAAAAAATTTGATGTGAATCTTCCTAAACTTAATCTTAAAGAACTTCAATTGTGCAATATTATTTTTTGTTTTGTATAAACAAAACCTACACCAAATGAGGAAGACACATGAAAAGTTTTTCTATTTCAGTGAACCATTCTTCTAGGTCTTCTTGCAATGCAACTCTATTGTTTTTTATGGTGTTCATTTTTATAGATTTAAAAAAGTTAAATGCTTATAATTTTATATTTATATTTAATATTTATATTATGTTGTTTAAACGTTAGATATTTTTAAAAAATTAAAATTTATTCTTTAAATATACATAAAATTTATTTATTCATATCATAGTAATGAGACTCGGACTCGGCCCAGACTCGGCGGAGGGCGACTCGGCGACTCGGGACTCGGACTCGGCACAGACTCGGCAAAATGAAAAAAGTTGAAAAAACCCTAGAAATTTAGAGATTTTTAAGGATTTAAAACTTGTTTCAAGCACCCTTTATTGAATACAACACAAATAAAACAAATTTGATCCGCATGCACAAGTATGCAACAATCACATAAGTATAAAGTACACAAATTGTAGTTCGCATTAGCGAAGGAAATAGCATGCCAGATATATAAAAATTAGTCAAATGTATACAAAACTCGCTGGAATGTAAATCCATGACATCAAATCATTCCATACAAATGTAGAATATCAAAATTAAAACAATGGCTATAAGTCATGACTCTGCTTATGCCCTATGGCGTAGTGGAGCCGACATCAACTTCCTGCAGTCTAAGGATCCTAGATGATGTTAAATTTGCAGCCATGAGGTCTGCACAGTAATGCGACTCTCCATGCCACTCCGCAGAGCCAACACCTATGTCTCCTGGGTGCTCCTGGCCTCCTCCTGACCATGGCTACAACCTCGGCCTCTCTCTCTGCCTGGTCCACCCAATCAAGGTCCTCGTCACTAAAGACTGCATCTGTAGCCTCAGTGATCCACTCAGACTGTGGATCAACCTCCTCTAGATTGATCGGGGTTTTGTCATGGTCAAAAAGCTTCCTGTATTTGAGCCAAAGGTTGTAATGAACATATACCAAGTCATTCATCCTCTCCACTGTCAATCTATTGCGCTTCTTGGAGTGTGTGCTCAAACATACTCCAATTAGCTCCTATGAATAAAGCTGCATCCCGGCAGCTCCAATGCTCTGAGGAATAGCAATATTTTTGCGGGATGATTAATATCCCGAGAACCAAACATATGCCACCATCTATCTAAGATAGAAAAAGCAAAATAAATCTCATTTAGTTTCAAGTTCAAGTTCAACATTTAATAATAAATTATAATATAAAGAGATGAAAATTATGCCCTCAAATATATTTTTACCTGGTAGTAATGTTGTCCTATTATCTTTGCACATTTGACGTGCAAAGAAGTCTCCTTGTGCCTTAGTGAAGGCATCTATCTCCTGCACCACCTGTGTAGTAACAGCAGGCAACATCCACTCTATCGTCGTGTAGAGCCCACTAAGAATTTCTCTATTTGCACGGAAATCACGGCAGAATTGGAAGGCTGGATTTAGGAAACATGCGGCTGCATGGATGGGCCTATGAAGTTGGTTTTGCCATCTCCTATCAATGATATCCCAAATGGGACGATACTTCTCCTCAACTCCACCATAGACTGATTTAATGGCCTCTTTGGCCCTATCCATGCCCTCATATATGTAGCCCATTGCGGGCTTCTCCCCATCTGCAACTCGTAGGAGAACTAGCAAAGGCTCAATAAACTGCAAATAAACTGCAAAGTGCAAACATGTTTCACAAATAAGTGTGAACGAAAATAAACAAATAAAAGTAAGATATGATTAAAAATTAAAACATAATAAAGAATTAAATTTTACCTTCACAATCTCGTCCTTTGGTGTCCAAAACCCTTGCTCATCAAAAATGCAATCAGCCACAGCAATCCCTGCAGTGCTTGTAGAAAATGATGAGGAAGACCACTCCTCACTAGTAAACATACACCTTAAAGTTGCCCTTGACCGAATCAAGGATTGCGTCGTGATAAAATTTGTTCCAAACCTAGTGATGCCAGGACGAGACAACTCCCTCAACCCCGTGTATTGCTTCATAAGGTTAAGCACCAATGTGTGATTGTATACAAATTTGCATACGTTTTTTGTTGCATCCACACATGTTTTGATCCATGGGAGTTTGCCAAGATCCTCCAACATGAGGTCAATGCAATAGGCAGCACATGGAGTCCAAAATATAGTAGGGTGCCTCTCCATCAATAATCTACCAACAGCAACATAATTTGCTGCATTATCTGTCACCACTTGCACTACATTCTCTTCCCCCACATCAGCTATCACCTCCTCTATAGCCTCACCCAGGTATGTGGCATTTTTGAATTGGGCAGAAGCATCAATGGACTTCATGAAGACGGTGTCACCTAAAAAAATAAGCAAAACCAATTATTCAATAAATTTAAAAAACATAAATCAGCCATATTAAATTATTACAAATACTAAATCCACCTAAATCAAATTCAAATTTCAATGCATTGAGGTAAATTACGAAATTACCAGGAATCTAGGAAGTCGCGTCCTCTATTTCTCCTATCGGTCCAACCATCAGTCATGATGGTGCAACCAATCATGCTCTACTGCTTGTGTTGCTCCTCTAATTGTGGTTTCACATTTGCCACCTTTTGAGTCAAAAGTGGGCCCTTTAGTTCATCTTCAGTAGGGGCTTTGAACCCCGCCCCACATATGGTTATGGCATCAACCATGTTTTTCCAAAAAGGTGACCTAAAACATGTCATAAATAAATTAATAAGTTACATAAGTATTGTAAAATGAAAAGTTTTAAGTTTTTAACTTTAAATTTCAATTCAATAATGAGATACATCTAGATTCTAAAATTTAAATATAAATTTAAAACAGTCTTGAAAAAAATTACGGGCTACATGGAAGAGATAGTGCGATGAGTACCAAAGGAAGTACGCAATTGTCTTTTTCTTTGCATCATGTCGCCCTTGTTCCAACCCATGCTCTCAAGCGACAGTTGGGAACCAGGAGTAGTGCGTGGTACAAAATATGAGTCCACCCTAAATTTACAAACTCTAGGGCCAATGCTAATACTACCACTACCACTAGCAGTAGCAGCGCCACCAGCACTAAGAGTACGCATAGGCATAGCTGATGCAGAAACAAAAGAACTAGCACTAGGACGGTATGGAGGCATGGAAGAAGCATCTCCAACAGCACCAAGTCCCTGTCCAACTCCAACACTCACCAACTCTTGCTTTTGTTTCTTTTTCATTTCTTTTTGCATTTCAAAAGTTTCTAATTGCACCTGCACTTCACGAACCTCAGGAGGTGCTTTAGTGCAATCCACTGCATCATGGGCAGGTATGCGTGCAAGATGGTATTTTAATCTATTTATGCCTCCATGATATATTGTTTTGCAGTAGTTACATTTTGTGTCTCCTCTTTTCATTCCGGGAAAGATTTCAACATGTTTCCAAGTAGGGTCTTTTCTAACTAGGGTTTGAGACATTGTGAAAATAATAATATGGTTTGATTTGCAAATGAATGTGGCTGCAAAAGTAGGGTTTCTAAAATTATTTAAGTTGCAAGTAGGGTTTGTAAAAAAAATATGCAAACTCAAAAAAACAATGATTTTACAAATTACAATGAATTATTTGTTAAAAAAACACAAAAAAAATCAATTAAAATCAAACTTACCTCTTAGATTTGGCTTGGAATGCAATGCAAACTCCTCCCAATCACTAGTAATGAGCTCTCAATGCACCTCCTTGCTGGTATGAAGCTCCCCAAATGATATATGACCCTGGATTTGTCTTCAACAGCTTGCTGGTTGCCTCTCTCTTCTCCTATTTTTCTTCACAACTCTCTCTTCTCCTCCTATTTTGCCAAATGAATGAAATGAGGTTGCTTTTAGGGCTAAGGAGATAATATAAGTAAAAAAAAAATATAAAAAAAATTTAAGTTTATGTTTTTTTTTGGCCTTTTTGGCCTTGGTTGCGCCGGCTGCTTCCAGGGCTCGCGACTCTCCTGGACACTACGCGTCCGACACATCCGGCGCGTCTAGCGCGTCCAGCCTGGACGCATCCGCACCAGCGCTCCCAGGACGCGTCTAAGGGTGCAGGGAGCGCGACTCACCGTGTCTGAGCACTTCCAGGCGAGTCCCGTTACTATGATTCATATTTATTTAATTGTTTATTCTTTACTAAATTATTAATATTTAAATGTTAATATTATTTTAATTTATATTTAATTGTTTGTTTTTTAAGTAATGAAAATATCCTCTAATAACTTAGAAAATTGTGTTAATATATGTGTGTTTTTTATGAATGTCATATTTAGCTGTATCCATATTGGGGGTCCTAAAAAATAGTCATATCTGTATCCGATACTGTATCCGTATTTGTATCTGTATCCATATCCATGCAACTTTGATGTTAACCTTAAATATTCACTATCAAACCACAAATTGTATTACAAAAGAATGATTGGAATCACATATCATACCAAGCACAACTACAGACAGATTAAAGCATTTATTTAGTTCATCGGTAGTGCTTGATACTATGCTTACTAGTACAAGGAAGACCTGCAATGATATCACACCCTTACCTTGATAGTGGAAACACTAATCATGGGACTAACAATTGTTGTCATAAATACTATTCATAGGAGCAATAATTGTCAGTTATGACAACAATTGTTGCTCTACCAATTCAAAACAACCATATAACAGACACCACCCAAGCCAGTAATTGATAACAACATAATGAAGTTGGCACAAAACATTTGCTAATAATAACATATAACTAACTGTATATAATGAGCATTACTTCACCCTCTTTCCAAGCTAGATAAAAAATTGTAATAATTTCTCCAAGCTCAATGACTTCCAGCAATTTTATAAAAAGTTAGATGGTATGTCTTCCTAAAATATGTTAAAAATATTTAGGTAATCTCATAATTCAAACAAATTTCTGAGGTCAATATACTCATTATATTTCAGTATAATATGCAAGAAAAAGAAATTTTACAACCTGCAATTTTTAAATTCTACAGAAAACTAGACCACAGTGTATATGGAAAATTATCCATAGAGATATCTCATTAATTAATGTTGTGAAAGCAGGACCTATTTGCCTAGGGATAACTTTTGAAAATTAGATTTCCAGTGATAAGTATCTTTATGCTATAAAGGCAGTACATTCAGCAAGGGTTAGCATATTAATATTACTGTATCTACATAAAGCATATATGTGGAATGGAATTGTATATAAGACCAAGGACCAACCAAACACCATAAGGATGCCAACAATATAAGTGAGTGAAGAATATAAAGAGTAAGTGGAAAGAGGCTTGTGAACCACAACATTAATCTCCTTATTCAAGGAGAATATGGGCCAACATGAGCTGTTTTCTCAGATGATGAGGTACCAAGTGTTTAAGGGTGACATAATCAAAGGAGAAGAGTTAGCATTCTCATCCTTATACCAAAGCATGCCTTTCACAAAATAATTTCAGTTTATGTCTCACAAATACTATGCCAAACTTGATTCTTTACCACATCTAAATTTGTGTCCTCAGCCTTGTGTTAAATAAGTTGAGTTTCTAGAAAGGAGTGACACTTAGTTAATTTTCACTGAGAAACATTGGACCCTTTCCCCAATCTATGATTTTAGCATTTCACAAGTCCGAATGGGAAACTCAAGCTGCCTGGAAAGTACTAAGGAAATGTTTCAACTCAATCGTTGATGTGAAAGAGAACAGTTAGATTAGTATCTTAATTTCTCATGACAAGAGCTGCTGAATAAAAGGAAGATCTAAAACTGTTGATATACACTAATTATTTGATCAAATGGATAAGTTATAACTTAATCACACTTAGATGGGTACTTTGATTTCATCATCACATGGGCCTTAAGATATGACTATGAAAGTTGAAACAAATAAGAGTTCAAGACATATTCTAGAAGGTTCAAGACTAGTTTAATAAGGTAATTCAGTCAATATGACTAAGGATGCACTGTTGAACAAAACATCTACTGTTCTCATCTGTGAGACCTCTCATAACTCATATAAACAGTATCCAATGCAGTGAATCCTGGTAGTGGAGGGGTATTAAAAACTGCTAGAGATTTTGAGCAATTCATGCAGATCAATCTGTAGAATTATCCATCACGAATAGAGTACAGCTTGCTGAAGAAGACAGACTTCAGCCCATACAAGTACCAAATTTAAAATTTCTTCTAGCACTTCACAATAATGCGTTCGCAGCTCATTCAACCTTAGTATGTAAGGAAGTTTCAAACAAGAAGTATGAATGTAAACTTTACCCAAGAAGTCTGCAAACACTTTTGCCTTGTAAAAACTTGTAAATAATTCAAGCTAACCCCAGCCTTCTGTTCAGTTTGCTAACATGACAGTATCAACCTCATAATAGCAGGCAGCTACAGAGGGAAACCCATAATGTAGTCCCATGAATTTCTGATGTTTTATTCATTTAAGAAATTTGTTATATGAAATGGCCTATGGTTAAGGCAATAGCAGAATTTAGAAACTACAGGAATAGCCATACAATCCATTTAACTGTCATTCATGCAACACTGAAGTAGTCATTTTTTCAAAATAATATTATAATATTGATCCATAGCTGTATTTAACAAAAGGCTTTCCATACAATGTAATTTATATTGTAATCATGATTTGATACTCACCTATCATTTGTACCAGATATGAAATCTCCACGATCTGATATTTTTATTTTGGCACCGCTGATCTGTAAACAAACAAGTTGCACTCTCAGGGGATCTATGCACAATAAGGTAACGACAAGAGATGAAGTATAAAGATTTAAAATGTTTCCCAACAATGAACACACTACCTGTTGGATCTCAAGAATAGTCTTCCCACCACGCCCAACTATTGCACCAACACGCTCGTCAGGAACTGCCATTTTGACTGATGTGTGTGCGCTAGTTGGTAATACGGGTAACCCAACAGGCATAGGGGATCTCAAAGGAACCAGTGGTGCCATCAACCCCTAAAATAAACAAGTAAATGAGTTTCTAGAGTTTAGTTACTATCTTTCTTGATTAGATGTCAAGTATGGTTAGTGACAGCACTCGCATCTCCAATTAAAATTTCACACAGAAGGCCTGCTCTTATATCATCAGAACTCTAATCTTCCAAACCCACAAAGCAAAGCTCGCTCTTGATTCAATAATGTCAAATTTACATGAAGGATAAACAGCCTAGAAGGTTGGGAGTCTGGATCACTCAGGTAAATTCCAAATAATCAAGAAATGACGTGGCAGTCAGTGAAGGGGAAAAGGCTCACTTAAATAAAATACAGATCTGTTGGACCTAAATCAATTATTAAACTATATACACATGATGATGACTACCAAAAAACAAGATCACTAAAAAAACTACAAAGATATCAATGTATATGATAACTCGTACAAGTAAAACTAAACTTCTTTGAGTAGAGCATTTTGAAATGCATTCCATTCAAATACAGAATTTTCTTGAAGTTTGTTGTCTTTTGTAAAATAACATTGGAATTTTTTAGCAACGAAAATAAATAAACAAATAATCATTCAGGCATTCAACAATATTGCACAGAGATAAAATAAAAATGTGATCAATGTATAAATTATTGTCCTTTGTCAAATATGATCTCTACTTTGCAAACGGCTATCAATGTTGGTTGTCTTAATAATTTGTTTGACATTGATTGTTTAATATGTTAGTGCATAATTAAACATCACGGAAGACCTGTCTTGTCAGACTCCTTGATCACCGGTGCTGGCTTAAGCTTGAGATGCTCAGGATGTCAATCTTTTACAATTAGTCCCTAAATGATAGTGTTAATTGGGTTATTGTACAACAGACCTAATTAGGTGCAACTTATAGTACCTTCAAATCCAGATTTACACTAGATGTACCACACTATTACTATACTCTTCCCCACCTTCCTTACTATATATGATAGGAGATCGGCTCATTCAAGGTACTGAATCAGTGTTACAAGGCTCGTCAGGTCTCACCCAGACTCGGCAAATCCCAAGCCAACCAGACCAAAACGAGGACTAGGGACTCAAGACCCTGTTACCCAGCAAGTCTGGTTAGACTCACTGAGTCTGCCACTCCTGCCGGACTCAGCAAGTCCCAACAGGTAGACTTGGCCAGGTCTATAAAAATCAGGAGGAAAAAAAAGGATAACATATTGAACATGCTTAAACATAAAAGCATGAAAGTCAAGTTTTTTAGAGGGTTTGGAGGACTTTTGTAGGATGATTAAAAAGCAATAAATTTATGAAAAATCCCTGCTCTAGTTTGAAAAACAAAAAACAAATGAAAATCTTTTTGGGCCATGTTTGATGGAAGAATAACACTTTTCAATTCTATCAACTTTTTTCCTAGGTTACCGGATTCGTACCCACAGGCCTCGAACCCGGTTCGGGTACGAACCCGGTTCGGGTACGAACCCGGTACGGGTTCGCCTGTGGGTACGCTGCCGGCACGCGACAGGTGCGGCTCCACGAAAGTACCATGCCCGGGCACGCAGACCGGGGTGTACCAGCTACATACCCGGCTAACCCCCGAGAACTAATGCCCAAAGACTTAAAAAAGTGGGCCCAAAGTCAAATAAAAAACAATTTTTTTATTATTATTTTGCCTCTTAACCCTAAAATGACCCAATATGAGGCCTTTCAACACTAAAACATTTCATTTTTACCTCATTTGTCTCTATTCTTCAATCTTTTGATGAATTTTTTTAAGTTTCTTAGTTTTTGATGAATTTTTTCAAGTTTGTGAATAAGTTTTTCAAATATATATATTTTTTTTTTTTTTTTTTAGAGATTGCAACAATGGCCAGTAGTCAAAGTTCAGTGGGTGGGGATGGAAGCCAAAAGTTCAAAATTGATAAAGGATCTCCTTTATGGAGACATACCACACGAATTTCACAAATTCCTGGAGGAGGGGGGTTTGTTTGGAAGTGTAATTTTTGCAATGTACAATATAATAGCTCCTACTACCGAGTGAAACTTCATTTTATGGGCCCTGGTGGTAAAGGGATTAATATGTGTGTGGGCCCAGATAAGAAGGGGTTTTCTGTTGTACAAATAGCAGCATTTATAAAAGAACAAGAAGATGCTGACAATTCCATTGCAAGAGGAAAACAAACTAGTTATAGTTCCGGAAAGAAAAAAACAACATTACCCACTCATCAGATAGTTAGGCCCTCTAGACATCCCTTCTTGTTTATACCCTCTACGGAAGAAGAAGATGAAGAAACAGAAAACACCACCCGCAAGAGAGGTCCATTAGAGAAGGCATTTAAAATGGAGGCAAGAGATATTGCTGAAGAAAAAATTGCACGTTGCCTCTATGCCAATGGTCTTCCATTCAACTTGGTGAGATCACCATATTGGAAGGACATGGTGTCAGCAATAAATAGTGCACCTCCCCGACACAAGTCTCGGGTATGAAAAGGTGCTGCATTCACCTTATTGCGTTATAAAGAAATATAGAGGCCCAACTAAACCAATTAGAGATTCTTGGGTTGAAACAAGTGTATCTATTGCTTCCGATGGATGGAAAGATTGCAAAAACCGTCCATTGATTAATGTTATTGCAATGTCCCCCAAGGGGGCAATGTTTTTGAGGGCGGTTGACTGTGAAGGGCAAGTGAAAGATGCAAGGTTCATTTCCAGGATTCTCATTGACTCCATAGAGATGGTGGGTAGTGAAAATGTTGTCCAAGTAGTTACGGACAATGCAAAAGTTTGCAGGGCTGCAGGTGCTTTGGTAGAGGCCACATATGAGCACATCTTTTGGACACCGTGCACTGTACACTCCCTCAATTTGGTGATGCAAGCAATTGGCACCCAAATAGAGTGGGTGAAAGAAATATACCAGGAGTCTGAGGAGATCCAGATGTTTGTGACAAACCACCATATGTTTCAGAACTTTTTCAACATTGGAATTGTTGAAGGTAAATTTTAAAATTTAATTTATTTAGTTTCATTTATCATTTATGTCATGTTTTACATAATTGAATAAAATAATTTTTTGCATTATTTGCATATTTTAAATGTGTTATTAACTTACTATTAACATGTTCTTAGGTTGCCGAGACCCGGTTTGCATCTCACACAATTGTTCTGAGACGACTTGTGAAGGTGAAAGATGCATTGAGTCAAATGGTTATTAGCAACCAATGGAGTATATGAAGCAATCAAATTCAGAGAGGGCCCAAAAAGTCAAGGCATTGATCTTGAATGATGATTGGTGGGATCGTGTGAATTATGTATTGGAATTCACCGAACCTATCATGTCTATGCTTCGGTTTGCTGATACAGATGAACCATGCTTGGGGGATGTCTATGATAGCATGGACACAATGTTGGAAAAAATAAAAATAGAAATACAAAAAAAAGAGAATGATCCTCAAGACACCTTGTACAAAAGGGTGGAAGCAATTGTTCTTCATCGTTGGAACAAGATGACAACGCCATTGCACCTCCTTGCATATGCCCTATCTCCGAGGTACTATACCACTGAAGTACTTTCTATCCCAGGGAGAATACCGCCATATAGAGATTCTGAAGTTGCTAATGGGTATAAGACGGCATTTAGTAGAATGTTCAGTGATCCAGAAGTGCATGCAAGTGTCATGAGAGAATTTGGAATGTTTGTCACAGGAAAATCAAAAAATCATAATGCTTCTGTTGCTAGAGACCAATACAAAATGGATGGTCTTACATGGTGGTACCTCCATGGTCAAGATTATATGTACCTCCAACCTCTTGCAATCAAGATCCTCTCACAAGTAAGTTTTTTTTTTTTGCCACTTGTATTGTAAAATTTAACACTTAACATTCTTGAATTTATCTTGCATTATTTTATTTTATTTTTAATTTTGTTGGTTTTCTCTCCAGGTTGCAAGCTCTTCTGCCGCTGAACGGAATTGGAGTACATACTCCTTTATCCACTCAGTGAAGCGTAACCGGTTGGCTGCAAAAAGAGCTGAAGACTTAGTGTACATTCATTCCAATTTGCGTCTTCTGTCACGTAAGGATCCTCAATACAGGCAGGGGGCAGCGAGGCTTTGGGATGTAGCACCCGAGTCTACTGACTTGGATGCAACCATTCAGGATCTTGCTAGAGCCACTATGGATGATGTGGGTGATATTGATGACATATCACATGGTGTTGGATCCGCTTTGGGTTCAAATGATGATGATTTTGAAGTTGAAACCACTCAAAATCCAAGTCATGATGATTCTGACAATCCTTTTGATGATTGATGAGCACATGAACAATGAATATTGAATCATGTTTCAATGTTTCATGAACTACATTTTGTAATTCAGTAATTTTATTTGAATATTTTTCAACTATCAATTGGCATTTAATATTTATCTTTGGCATTTGGCATTGATCAATGATCAAGTATCATACTATGAAATGATTTAGTTTTACAATTCTCTATATTTCTCTTATTTTTTTGTATATATAATACATATATATAGATTTATAATATATTAAATTATTAATATATATATATATATACATTTATACGCACCAAACCCTAAAAAATTTTGCTGCCACGTACGGGTTTCGCCCCGAACCCGTCCCCGAACCCGAACCGGTAACTTAGCTTTTTTCTAATTAAATTACGTTTATGCTTCTACTTTGCTAAATCAATTATATCCTAAATAATGCTCCTAAGGTTGTAGCAGCATTTCCGGATTTGTCCGAGATACAAGCGCATGACTCCACATAGAACCAGTAACGTTGGGCTGAGGGATAGTAACTCCTTTCTACAATAGTTCATGATTCATTGTGATTTTTGTTTTTAATGACATGAATATCATAATCCATGAGTTTAGTACTCCCAAAACACTTAAATATATTTAAAATTTTAAAAATGTTGTTTCCTTAACTCAAATCCACTTTTATACTCAAGTGATTGATGTATACTTGTAAATGTAATCAGAACAGCTTCTATTTGATTAGTTTATTATGTCTTTAAAGTTTATTTATCGAAGGATGCATGATATTAGTTATAAATCCTTAAAAATCTCCATATTTCATGTTTTTTACGACTTGCCAAGTCCGAGTCTCAGTAAAAATCATAGCATAAAGATACTTATCACTGAAAATATATTTTTCAAAATGTGTTCAAGTACTTCTTGAAGCTAATAACAACACACTTTGTCTACATGTTGAAGATCCACCAGATGCATTGCCAGGAGAGCTTGGAAAAATTACTATGCCAAGATGAATGATGAATTGCACTTGTTTTAAGAAGTCTAGCACTTTGAAGACAAGTAGGAAGGTACTATAGATAAAACTCATAATGGATGGTTGCCTAGTTAGCTTGCGAGTATGTGGACCCTGGAATCATACCCTTACAAGGGTTATGAGACAACTTGATGGAGCTATGTGAGTGTAGCTAAGCATAGATTGTTGTCAAATGGTTTGAGAGATCAATGATTTGGGAGTTTGGGGAGGCGGTAATCCAGGAACTTAGAATTCAGCTTGGGAGCTACGCCTTTACAAGGGTTCAAGACAGCTTGATGGAGTTCTACTTGGTGTATAGTTTGTTTTCAAAGTAAAGCTTCCAAAGAATGGTGAATTCGTGGTTTAGGGCATTTTTAGTTTAAAACACTTTATGCTGGTTTTCTTTGGTATTCAATGCAATAAGCCTTAAGAGGGGGTATTAGAATAATATTAAATAATTATTATTAGATAAGGCTTACTTTTGTAATAAAGTCACTTTAGCAACTAAATTTAGATTAGTTTATTATTTTTAGAATGTTTAGCATACATTGTCATGCATTGTTTTTATCTTCAATCCAAACTCTATATAAGGACGTGAACATCTTTGTAATCATTGATCCAATTCAAAAGAATAATTTTGTGTTCTATACGTTTTCAAGATAGTATACAATTTTCTCAATAACTTTTAGAAGTTAGTCTAGCAATAAACGATCTATCCATAGCTGTTTTAAAAAAAAAAAAACATTTCCAAGAATATGATTATCTCCTCAAAAATAATGACACCTAAAAAATAGCTAGTTAGACAACTAGCTCCTAGCAATGATTCTAATGTCTTCCACTCTAATCATAGCAACTCCTCTGAAGAAGTCCTAAAACCCTAAAGATCAATCTTGGTACTTTAAATCTCAATTCCTTCCTCAAAAACTTGTGCAATTTGGTGTTCTATACCTAGATCTCATCTATGATGAAAACAAGTGTTGAACCTTGGAAAACTATGGACCTTGAGGAATCCTTATAAATCCCACTTTAAGGGCCTCCCTAAGTGTCATGAAGAACAAACCCTAACTCTAGCATATGGAAGGCATGCTTTTTGGTCTTCACACATGTTTTCACTATGCTTTTTGACATCAAGCCACAACTAGGCATGCATGAGGTATTCACAACATTTTAATCCATTTGGTTGCTAACAATTTGACACTAGAAGAATTAGCAGCATACCTAAGAGACTCAAAGCATTATTCCTTCTATTTTTCAATTAGCAACTTGACATTAGGAGGTGTTGACAATGCACCAAAGAGCATGAATGCATTTTTGTCTAAATTTGAGCTGAGATTTTGACATTAGGAGGTCTAGGAGTGTGCCAAGATAATGTATTGTAATTTATCTCATGTTTTTCACTTGACAACTTAACATTCCACTATCTATCTTGGTGCCCAGAATGACTTATAGGTCAAATTGTCAAGAAGATATCATCTATATTTTCCACAAAGTAAATACATTGAACTATTTAAACTATTTTCTTTCTTAAACAATGTCTTTAAGAAGTATATGAGTCTAGACAAGCTTACACCAAACTTGTTAAATTCAATATCATAATTAAATCTATTTCAAAATGACATTTTGGGTTCATGTTTATATTTCTAGTAGATATATTTGAAATCTCATGTTTTTAATTTTAAGTATTTTTAATTTAATTTTACTTTCAAATTTTCAAAATTAATTTTTATATTAATTTCACAGTTGTCCCTTGTCGTCTCCAAAATCTGAAATTTGCTGTCCTGAAAACTCGTCCATCAATCCCCAAAACTTGGAGAAACATTAGGTTTTGGCAACCACCTATAAGCAGCTTCAAGTGTGAATGTGTCAAGCAAAGGAAACATATTTTATGAACCTAGCTTGGTGGTTGCCTATCTCACCACATATGATTAAAAAGCATTTTAAATATAACTTGAATAGATTTTGGAGAATGATGAGTCAAAGGATGGTTGTAAACAATAGATTAGGCAAGTCCTAAACAATTTGATGTGATAGGCAACTACCACTATATTGCATGGAGTGTCATCTTCTTGCATTTGATAACACAACACCAAAAGCATTGAATGAGAAGGAAATTGTTTAAGATGGTGCCTTATATTAGAAGATTCTCATGTTCTAGGCAGGAAGGTGGGTTGGTCTTGTTCCCCTTTCTAAAACATGTAGTTAGTCTCATTGAATGATGTATTCACAATATTGATGACCTTTTGTTGTGCATGATGAGGCCATCCTTGTTTGTTTCCCTACTTACATAGCCTTAGTTGAGATAGTAAAGCCTGTATAAGGGTGAAAAGTCTCTTTGAAGTTCTTGAGTTACACCATTTGACATCCAATGGCATGCACTTTGTGTTGATCCACCTTTAAAAATAACAATTTACTCATATTGCCATCCAAGAGATAACTTTTGGGTGGCCTTCATGATTGCAGATAATGTCCTCTGCTGCTTTATGGACAGTTTTGTCATTCTCAGCTGATTTATGGATAACATTGATGACTTAACTTGATGATTCCATCCTTGATTGTTTTGTGGGTGATTCTGATGATTTCATGTCATAATTCAAGTTGCTATGCTTTCTTTTCTAAATAGCCTTCCCCCCCATGTGTACTATTCTGATGGCTTGGATGACTTGGATGGTTTCAAGATTCCATCTCTTGCTTGGTTAACGAATAGCTTGGATGTATGTCTATTTCAACAATAGAAATCATTTGCTTCTGCATTACAATCATCTCTTCATGATCATTCTGCTTTACAATCTAAAATGTTGTGCCACTCTTCAGAAGATGATAGCGATGGGATGTTTTCATGTGAGCATTAGAGACATGATAGGCCTATAACTCTAGCAGCCTGTCATGTTTGATAGATTTGTTTTGTGTGGCTTGTGACCTTCACTGTTGTACTTGGAGTTGCTTACTAGCTCTTCGGTGAGGTCTCTATTGGTTCAAGTAGGATTTTACTTAACTCCTATGTTGGGATTCCAAGGTTTGCATTTGCTGCTCAGATTTCCACTTCAGAGAGATTTGTGTATGCTTTTCTTGACATTATGATTTTCTGTAATGTCCCCAAATTATTGATAAAGTGATCTAATTAATTTAAGTTGTCCAAAAATTAATATTATTTCAAAAGGATGACTTTAATTAATTATTTTAATTAAAATAAAGTGGAAGTAATAAAATATTAGAAAGGCCACTTTATTTAGTAAGTTTCTTCTAGAAGATGGAGTTAGTTGTGAGTTGGCTTCTCCTAGAAGATTCCTTGGAGCCTTTAAAAGGAGTTGAGGGCAAAGCATTTGGCATCCATTGTTGAATTGATTGTTCTTATGCTTTATACAAAGCTTGAATCTTTGATTCAGGTTAATCTCTGGAGACAAAAACCTTCAGCGGATTGGAGAGAGTTGGACGAAAACCTGACTCTTTCAGGGAGTGGATTCATGATGGAATTCACATCAGGGCTTAATTGTTGCAGATTTGGAGCTTCAAGAACCTTGGCTGTGGAGAGCAGATTTAAGAAATTTTGTGTCTTCTTCGAAGACAAAATTTCCAGGTTATTTGATATATACATTTCAGTCTTTTAATTGAGAAGGCAAGATTTCAGATATAGATGACTATCAGAAATGGTCGACATTATCTATTAGATAATTAGATCAATTCGTGAAGTCAAAAGCAGCAACGTTCCAAGGAATGAAGTCGCAGCTATCTGGGAAGGCATCATTAGCTTCAAGAAAAAGACAAAGGGCTACCCACGCTGGCAGAGTCAGGCCGAACACAAGGTGATCGGATAGATAAGACAAAGGCGTCAGTTCAAGAAGAGGCCCGCTAATATATTGGGAAGCAAGCGCCAAGTGAAAGTCAATATTATTTGAGAAGCCAATAATAATATTTTGGAGCATTAAGACAATCGGAGGCTTAAGATATATGCAGCCAATAAATATTGTAGAGAAATCGAGGAGATTGCATTTATCTCTGCCGAATCTTTTATGGACAACAGAAAGTGATTATTTGAAGAGTCCCGACATCTGTAGGAGCCATCTTTCATTGAGCATCTACCTTACACATGGGAAGCAGTTGTTCTAACCATTGTGTTTAATTGCCTCATCGAGCTGGAGACCATATTTTCGCCACTTCACACAAATAGACAACCATCAGAAGTAAGTGTATCGCAGGGGTCATATATTGTTTAAAAACAGATCATATGCTATGATGATATTATTATTGGCACTGGAGCATAGACTCATCACGAAATTTTGACAGGAAAGTCTCATCATGAGAACAGCTGTCATCATTATTAATATGCCAACGGTCTACATTGAACGATATTTCTAAGAAGATGCTGATATCAGGGCTTACTACATCGCAAGGATAATAGCAACATTCCAGGTCAGAGCATGAGACTGCAATTTACTATTATTATTCAGATCATATAATGATTTCAGACGTTGTTTAATGTGTATGGGGGAAGAATCATTAATATTTAAGTTTGTACTTCAGTCCTTGGCATATGTTAAATCTGGATGCATCTGAATCTGCATATATATTTTGCTATGCAATTGAAATGATGGGAACTGGTTTAAAGTTATTATTCATCCAATAGATATATTTAAGTTTCAGTTGATCTGAAAGCATTAGAATATTTCAATCTGTATGGCTGGAGTGATTATGTCACGTGAATAGAACTGCTTGAGTATTTGGTATATGGGATATTCATCATGGGCAGCTATTTATAAACTCTAAACCTTTGAACAACTTATAAGACCAGCATGAGCCAAACTGTCTGACAAAATGCTTCAATCTGTCAAACAGTGAAAACAATCGTAAAATCTCAATCGATCTGAGCAAGGGTTATTACATTTTCATATTACTCTTCTTACAATGTTTGAGTTGTAAGTTTGTAACAAATTGTTTGTGTGGAGGGTTAATGATTCTTGGTTCCTTATGTTCAAGCATTGATCAGGTTGTTTTCAAGGCTTGCATGTGGTCCTAACCTCGATAAAGTCATCCTTTGAGTAGTTGTGGCTACCAGATTTTGTATCTTCCTTTGGAGACACTAAGTATTGTCTTCTTCAATGGGGATGGGGAGTAACATGTTCCCTTGTTGAGAATATTGTGATTGCCAACTTCTTAGAGATATTACAGGTGTTGTTTTCTTCTTTGTTAAAGTTGTTATGGGTTTCAGCTTCCTAGCTGAAGCTATTATAACAGGCAGCTTCATGTAAACAATGCAGATGTCATCTCCATTGATCCCTCCAAATCTAGTTTAAACCCGCTTTGCTGGACTCCTTTATCATCAGCTATTGGTGTTCCTTGAGATTTTGGAGTTTACGAACTATCCCCACAAGGCACTAAAGTGTAGCGCTATTTGACTTATTGTTAAACCAAACCACTTAGGTACAAGTTCGAGGTATCTTGGTTTCTGAGTTTTGTTAGCATTTGATCTTGTCTCTTTCAAAACAACACAGATCAGAACAGCACAAAAGGATAAACCTCTCAACAAATTGGTGGGGGAAGGTCCCTGAAAGCTAGACACTACTCCTAAGCCTAAAGCTACAAACAATATTTGCAGTTATGCACACTTTACAAAAACATCAAATATGGTTTTGCATAAAGGAAACAACTGAAAATAAACATCAACCTATTTTTTGGTTCTTGAAGGCTGAGCACAAGACCTAAAAGGTTCTCCTACAACAATGCAAGATTTAAGAAAGATGAACCGTAAGAAACACACAAAGTTACTTACTAAGACGAAAGGCAGTGTTGATACAAAGCTCAACATTGTTCTTCACTACAATCCACTTAATAAAATCTTACATAGATTTCACCATAAGCTTCACTTCAACTACCATTAAGAATACAATGAATTTGTTTTTGAGGATTTGAAAGAATAATTAATTATGACCAAAAAACAAAGTTCTAAAGCAATCCCTATAAGCTATAGAAAAAAATAGAAAGAAAGCTACTTTAAAATAAATTTAATCCTAAATAAATAATAAAATAGCTTCTAACTAAAAGAACCTAAAAATAAGCCCTCATCCACTGTTCAGAAATATACTGGAAATCATAACTACCAGAATTAGCCATTGCTTAAAATAGCAATTTGATGAATTTAATACCCTTTGTGATTCTAAAGAATTTTTTCCTACTAAAACCTAAGGACTCCTTTGATGAATGATAATACCCTAACCACTATGAATCTTTGAACCAAAAACCCTATGACTGAAAAACATGGTTGAAATTTCATTCATTGCTTGCTAAAGAAATAAGATTCTAGAATCTAAACCAATACACTGATGTTTGCCCTTAAATCAATTTAATCAAACAAAACCCTAAGAATGTCACAAATCTGAAAATAAATCAAGCATTTAAATAGTTGCATATGCTCTTTCACCATCACCCAACTCTAAAACAGGAAACTATAAAATTTGATATTTTTGAAACCCTTGAATCTACTCAACTAATATGATGTAGAAAAAGGAGCAACAAGCTCTAGCAACATTCAGGCTTCACTTATCCAATTTTTCCAGTTGATGCTAAACATCTAAAACCAAGGGTAACGAACGTGCTTCAAATAAGACTGACTGAAATCACTATTTAAACCATTTTCAAAGACTTGAAGCATTGCAACAATAGCATACTCCAATGTTAAATCATGCATCTCAAAGCCCCAATCTTGCTTACAAAATTTAACTTATTATGTTTTGTTGGTCTAAGGTCAGCTTGTGGGTAATCATTAAAAGTTAGTTATGTTGTCGATAGTATGTTCTATTTGGCATCTGTTAGGTACTTCAAGTATGCTTCTCATAGACAGGGAACATGTCTCATCCTTTGCTGATCATTCATGGTCCACATGTATGCCCACGAATTCCTTTGAATTAAACTTCTATTGTATTATATTATATCACTTTATCTAGTATGTAGTGTTATTTTCTTCATTAATGAAAGTGTTAGTCTTTTCAAATAAAAGGGTAAGCACCGGCAACATTGCCTTAAAGAAGTCAGTGCAGATTTAAGAAATTAATTCCCTTAGACCACAACATGGTCAAACAATATTTGAGACTGCTGCAACAAAGAGAATGAAAATAAGATCAGAAAGAAAATCTATTAGTACAATAGCATCATTGAAACAAAAGCAAAACTCAAAAGCAAAACAAAAATCAAAGCCAAAGTGTGCATAGGAGTTGTTAGTACCCAAATTTATATGCCTCAGAATTTGCAAATTTTGCCTATGTCCTTTGTAGTCTTAGACCCCACTTTGCCCATCAATTATATCAAATCCAAGAGATCTTGAATGGGTCCCTATGTTTAAAAATTTCTGTGTTGTGTTGTCGCCACCCCCTTATACTTAAGTTATTCGCCTAAGTGTCAAAATCTAAAACTGGCTAAGTACAAGTGTTCCCCTTTGTGTTCAAGTTGTAAATGTCAGGAAGTTCATGAGTTCACAAACTTTGCCAACAAGTCAAAGTCCTTGATGTTGCAAAGTTCACAAGTTTGCAAACTTTGTGAAAAGTTGACAAGGTTCAAGATGTCAACAAGTTCAGAAACTTGTCGAAAGTGCAATAAAGGAAGGGATATTGCATGTCACAAATTAGAAGATTCATTAACTATAGAGAAGTGCAACAAAGTTCTTAAGGTTCACCAATTCGCGAAAAGTGCAAAAGTGCGACATGGAGAAATGTCAAAGGGATGGAAAAGTGAAAGCTTCAAAGAGGGTAAGTTCCCCAAAAAGCCAACAAAAGACAAAGAAATGGTTAAGTTTTGTCATGTCAATAAGTTCGCAAGTTCATGAACTTACTGATATGCCAACATGGTTCATGAGTTTATCTCACCGAAAGTGCAACATGTCGAAGAGCAAGTAGGAAAGTGAAGTGAACAAAAGACGAGGAGAAAAACTTCCAAATGTTGCAAAGTTCACAATTTTGTAAGCTTTGCGAAAGTGAGGCAATGCTTGCCACAAGCCCAAAACATTAAACAACAACAAAGAAAAGAAAAAGGTTGAGATAAAGATAGAAGGATGAGTTGTCGTAGAGGTTGTTGGTTCACGAACTAATCACATATTCAACAAGGTTCATAAAAGGGAAAAATCTACAAAAAGGCACGACGTTTAAAATGCAAAAGGACCTAGAAGGAAATATTTATGCTACATAACTACCCTCATTAGCTCCATGACATTTCAACCACCAACATCAATGGTGTGTGCCCTCTAAAGGATTTTCTATTCAATCAGGGCCCAATGACAATTAATGAAAAGGAGATTTGTAAGACATAAGAACATGCCCTCATACTTTGCAAGTACTTCCCAACTCTTTTGGGCACGATATTAAGTGTGATTTAGGGAGAACTAGCCCCAAATGGTATGGGTGTCCTATGTTGAGTACCAACCAAAGGATTTTTGAAATAAGTGCATATTTCCATTCCTTGCTTGATGGCATTAAGAACCCAAAAAAGACTTCATTTGAGGAAGGATGAAAATAAGTGAGACAAAGCAATTGCAGGCCAACAAAAAAGAGAATTTTGCAAGAGGCCCTAGCGTTTCAGATATTCAACTCTAGGCACATAATTTTGACACTATAAGAAATCTAGGTTCATCCCAAATTTGCAATAACATTTGTAACCTTTGAAGGGTGAATGATTAAAGGCAAAATCAACCTTGATTAAATGTCTCCCTATGTATGGTATCCATTTTTGGATGTGTTCTTGATTAGTTAGCCAACCAGAAGACTATAAAATCTTTGCAAGGATTTTGCGAAGTACCTTTTCAAGACAATAAAAGAAATGTATGGGTATGCTCATGGATTATTAACGAAACTTTTCTAATATTCTATAAATATATATTTTTTTTATATGTATGTCTAGAACCTAGTTTGCATATGCCTTTTGAAGAACATAGTATTTTGTGACACCTTCATTAAGGTTTCACCATTGGTTGCAGCTATTGCATGTTTTTTAATTTATTCAATGATGTTATTACCCAAATAAATATAGAAACCGATCCATAACTAGCTTTCCTTACCATCATCCCACAACATACCTAAAACAACCAATCATAAACATTATTTAATTTTGTGTTAATAATCTATATTATGGACCAAATTGCCTATTTCTTATTTCTTGCATCTCCCCTAGTCCAATTTTGCATGTTCGTTCTTCCTCTTCTTTCCCCATATATCTATATAAGGCCCCTAAAGTCTCTAAGTTTGAAGGCATTCCCAATCTTCTAAGTGTTTGTAACTTGTCATAGTTTCAAAGTTCCACAACCACTATCTAAGTCCAACCTTTGCTTGGTACCCCTGACCCCTAACCCCTCCCCCCCGAACTTCCAAACTTCCCCATCCTGGCATGCCTTTCCTCCCAACTCCACTTTTCCTTTATGCCTGTCAAATTGTTGGACTTATCCATCCAAGCATACCTCACATCCATCTGCCACCTTCATTCCCTTCTATTGTTGGGCTATCAAAGTTGTCCATCTCGTCATCCCTTTCCTCTAAACCTTGCTCTCTCCCTTGCCTTATTGGAGTTTTGGACTTGTCCTTACCATCATGCCTCCTACCTAAACTTTGATCTCTAACCAATAGTCGAAGTCATGAAATATCTACGACTCACAAACTGTAATACTCTCACCTATTTTGCACAACTCACCTCACCTACCTCTCAGATTATCTCTAAAGCACCATTAATGATCAAATCCGATATGGCAATTTCCAAAAAGGATTTTCCCCTGCCAAGAAAAATTTACTCTTTACGGCAAGGATCCACATGTACTTCCAATGATACAAATAAATAAAGTGACATTTGTTGTCATTAATATAATGGTTAAAACTCAAGCCCCACGAAGCCTCTCACCATTATTATAAAGGACATTTGGAGATCACAAAAAACATTTCATCATGTCCCTGGGTGCATCCAAGCATGCATGCCACAATTTCAAGCACAATTGAAGGGGAAAGCGACACTTGTTAGGTATGGGCATTCTTTGCCACATAGTAGTCATGAGATCTTGCCATTTAATGCAGACTTTGCCATGCTTTCTTTGTGCATTAAGGATTTACAGTCTACACAAAAGGATTATTCTGAAAAATATTCAAAAACCCTAACTAGAAAGCTGTTCTGAGCACTTTTTCAAACACCCAAGTTCAAGGAAAAAAACCCACAAATTTGTTAACAATCAAAGGCCCAAAACCCTTTCAATCATGCACATCAGAGGACAAAACCCCCTTGGCTAGAGGACGAGCTCATTGAAAGTTCATATTTTAGCTTTCATGGTCAGATCTCATTGATATCAAGTTGCATTACATTGCAGTCTCGTGGATGTAAGCATTTGTGTTTGAATTCACTAAAGTAGTTGTAGCATCATATTGTAACATTTTACAGTCCCATTTAATATAATAGATGATCTGTAATCAGGTTATCAATAAGTATTGTATCCTCAATTCATTGTTGCAGGCTTGCAGCTATGCAACCATGGATTTTATTATTATTGCAACTATTGTATTTCAGTCTATTATCGTTGTTGTAGCAGTGTATACTAATGTACTTTAGCTTATTTAATATATGAAAGCTCTACAATTGATTTTACACCACTTGAGAACCCCAATTTGCAATTTAGGTAGTCAAAACAAAATGGTAAATGTGAGGGACAGTTTGAGGCCTTTGTTGAATCTTGTTAAAACCCTAAATCTTGTGTTTATCATCAATTCAACCCTTCAGTCTGGGTATCAATGAATGCTAAGTAATGTTTAATATCTGACTATTATATCTAGCTAAACACGTAAATATAGAGTGTGAACCTAATATGTAATGTTAGGGTTTCAATGTTATCATGCAAATGAGGAGTTAGGTAAATCATTTAAATCAGAAATTAATCATTAGAATCAAAGCATATTATTTAGCAGCTATATTTGCAAAGAATTTAAGGAATATTAGCATTAGTATTTGTTGGGGGTATTACAGCAGTATCAAAGCCGCTAATTTAAATTAATATCTACACAAGTATTTAAGTAGTATTTACATTAATATTTGACAAGGACATTACATTTGTGTCGGGAGTAAGTGTTTAGGTTTTGTGGTAACATCTATAGATAGGCATGGGTGACATCCAAAGGGTGAGTATGGTATATATAGGAGGTGAGGTTATTTATTATCATCATATTGAGTATTGTGTTTTTATTTAAGACTATTGAAGGTATTCCCCTCAAAGTGGAATAGGAGGTTGCCTCCTCAAAGTGGCATATTATTATCAATTATTTGCAGCATATTTCCTATTATATTCTTCTATTTTGCAGGTTGTTTCATTACGTTTAACATTGGTGAAGTTCTTTAGCGTTTGAATCCTGTCTAAAAGATACTCAAGTGGGAAAACATGCTAACTTTGCCACCTTTTACAATGTTGGGAAAAACTAATGATCAATGAAGGCAAGTGGAGTTACCTGTGACTTAAACCCAAACATGCATCTATGTCATTTAAGTCATTTTTCCATGCTTTTTGTTTGATATTGCCATCTTACCAGTTGAGTGGAACTTTAGATCACTTCAACCACTTTTTGGAAGACTAAAAATCGTTAAAATTTGCTATAACAGCCCAAGTGCACTTTCCATCGGACATTTGCCATGTTTTATTTTAAATTTAAGCAAAGGTTTTGCATGGTTAATCCCAATTGGGTGTGTGCACCTTAATAGCTACTACTTTTTTTATGACCTTGAGTGGAAATTTGATGCTGGAGCATCCAAGGTGTAAGAGCAATCTTGCATCAGCCAAAAATACTTTGTTTCATGTTTGCTTTGTTTGACAAGTTTCCTAATAATATTCCAATTATCATACTCTTACCGAATGACCACAAACGCATATTCTTGTTCCAGTCATCATACCAACACATTAGAGTTCCAGATGGATGTCTTACTATTTGGCACAACATATTGATCCCAAAGCTTTTGATTGATATCAAAGTTCATG
>VDFB02363182.1:0-87325 GCA_007258455.2 Sequoia sempervirens
AACATGTATTGTATATTTGAATAATATATATGAATATATATATATATAAGATGAAGCATATATATGTATGTATGTAGGTATGAATATATGTAGATAATAATATTTACATGTATGAGCATACATATATACATATATGTATATGCAAAATAAATAAATGAAATGTATATGTATATATATTATCATATATATAATTATATAATATATTTTAAATGATTTTGAAAGCCATGATAAGTGGTTGATATGCCACATGTATACAAGGTATATGGCAAACATAATAGAGAGTAGAGTGGTCACCCAACATAGGCGCCACCATATGCATTTATCAAATTTTCATCATTGTCATGTAGTGGTTGAATGTTACACTTTCTAAGTTGTTTAAATAGACACATAAAGGTGGTGACATGGAGGATATTATTCGTGTGCTTCTATTATTGTGCAGCCCACGACTTGGGTGTTAGAAAATGATAGGTGAACAACAATAATAGAAGCTTAAAATAGCTATAAATCAGATCTAATGTTCAGTGTTAACCATATGGAGTTTAAATCAACTATAACAATGAAATGCAACAATGCAAAGTAGAACACATAACACAATGTTTAACGTGGAGAAACCCTGTCAGGAAAAAAATCCACCAAATAATAGATGAATAGATTGTATTAACAACAAATATGTTTACAATACATCCACTCTAACTCCTCTTCAATCTGACAACATCTCTGTACTTGTAAAACATCTCATACTATCTCCAACTCAGCCCCTCAATATATAGACTCATGGGGGCTCAAAATACCACCATAAAACAATACCATGGGTCAAACAAAGGTTTGGAAATACCATGGTTAAAATCCATACAACCCCTTACATGCTAAACATGGTCTCTTACACGACATTGCACCCTCTTACAAGTCGTCATAAGAATCCCTAGAAAATAGGAGATGCTCTTACATGCGTCATAAACCATCAATAGCTATGCAAAGATTCTCTTACGCATGTCATAGATGATTCTCACGTCATGTTGGTTCCAAATATTGCAAATTGAAAATCCTAAGAGTATGTCAGGCTCTATGGTCAAATTTAACAATGTTTTGGCCAACAGACATAATCCACCAAGATGGTTGGAATTCCCTGCACTTCAGGTTCTACTAGACCTAGGTGGGTGTACCTTGATTACTAATGATGTGATTTCCTTTGTTTTGGTTTTAAGTAGATTGAATGTGGTTTAATTAAATTATTTTTCCTATCTACTTCAATATGGCATGGGAGTTTTGAAATAGATAACTTGAAAACTAACTTCTACTTCTACTCCTACTGTTGTTTCTATAACTGAAAACTGGAAATATGTGAATGAATATCTGTGAAATATGGTTTTAATTAAAATGGATCAGTGCCTTATTCTACTGGGCAATGGAGTCAAGATGTAAATGATGTATGTGTCCTCCTTCTTGGCTTAACTCAAATTGTTTGGCACTTTCAAATGTTTATACCTTGTATAAATGTGCAAGGTTGTTAGTTACCAGGCTCTTCTTACAAATCCCAGTGATGTCTCCCCAGGTTACTGTGACTATTTGAAAGGATTTTAATTCTTGGCAGAAACCAATTAAAAGGAATCACTTAAAAGGAATTTAATTATTTCTTGCAAAAACCAATCAACATGAATCACACAAAGGCAACAAATATGTCTTGACAAATTAAACATATGCCTAATACATTCAATTTGAATAAAAATGGAAAACCACTCTGGAGACAACAAGATAACTTCTATGAATTAACATCAAAAAGCAATGGAACACCAGAATTGCAGCCACCAAATCATAATTTCTTCTCTATTAAAATGCTTTAAAAGATTTTACAATTCATATTAGAAGTCTTTGTTTCAAAATGATTTTCTTTTCTTCTACTCTATTCTACTATTCGTTGATTTCTAATGATGATTCCTATTGATCTCTCTTTTGATTTTATATACTTTATATTTTCAAGGGTTATGACCCTTCACATATCCACTCAGTGCAAATTTGTATTAATTATCTTCAACAAATTAAAATATTTTAATTTTAATCTCCTTTAGCTTTGCATCCCGTGAAAATCAATTTAATGATTATCATTATTCTTCTTTCATTGGAATTTTTCACTTTACATTTACATATATGCATTTTCACCTCATAAAAATTTCCTTTAGGTAAAAATAATCACCTGCTCCAAGATTTTGAGCTCGGCTAACTCCCTAGTGAAATTTTTTTCACTTCCCAGTGAAAATATTAAAATTTCTTTTTACGAAATAATCAATATCTATCTTTCCCTTTGATAGCCTTCTTAATAATATGCCTTTGCTTCCTTTCAGAATTTTGAAGGGACTTCAAATAACTCTGCACTGATATCACAATATCCTTTCGAAATCATCCTTACAAGTAGTCTCTTTGATATTCCTTTATCACTTTGATACCTTTACATGCTTATTAAACCCTTTCTCCTTTCGTATTGTCAAAGTTGAGGCAATAAATGTTATCATTTCATCGAAGGAACTAGTGTCTTTGTCTCGCCGATATGCATTCTCCCCTTCGATGGAATCCTTAGTCCGATCATTTGCTTGTTTTCTTTAGGGATATTAAAGGGACTGATATTTGGTTCTCATCAATATATGTCCTTCCCCCCGATATCTTTCAGATTGATATGTCCTCTTTCCTTTTCCGGTTTTCAGAGAGACTATGAAATACTTCAGTCAGATACTCCAAAGTCTCTTCAAACTCTTTTGGTGCATAAGTTGAGTATTGTCCCTTCAAATTTTTGTTGTCACTCTGATATATTGTTGTATCATGTCCGAGAGATGTTTTTATGTTTCCTGAATGCTGAGGTGTAATTATTCCGCAAGTCGTGCTAGAGTAATAGTATTTTGACACAATTAAAATATTATGTTCCTTGGTGGTCTATGTCCCAGGTTATCGAAGAGACCCCAAAACATTCCCTTCTGATATGTCAAGATGTCTTCGATAAGGTTTCAGTTGGATTGTCGAAGGGACACTAAAACAAGTCTCCTCGATATGTACTCTCCTCGATAATGTTCACATTGTCTTACTTCATCGTTCTAATGAAGGGACTCTAAATTGATTCCCACCAATATAATGTAATCTTCCCGACGTGACTTCCTTCACATATGGGTATGATGATGAATGCGAATTTGTTAAGATGATAACTATAGGTCGGGTAAATGGATTATTTTGAATGATAAAGTTTTAAATGACATATTAGGTGATAGGATATTTGATGAGACAATGAAGGTTTTGTGGGAAGTTGAGGCCAATTTTATTAGTCCTAACAGTGGCTCTAGTTGTAGATGAATGGCTATTAGGTCATTGCAAGAATCTAGAAGTATTCTCTGGGATGCAAACCAAGGGTGGAGATGGTAAAAAGAAAAAGGAAAAAGGGAAAATCCTAAACTACTGTTCATGGAAAAATTTAAGAGAAGAAGTATTTCAGGAATTATCCATGCACTAGCAATTCCTGATCTTCACCAATCATGTTTTGCAAGTAGTATGAGTCTTCACCACACTTTCCAGTGACAAAAAATGGGCCCATCCATAGTGCTTCAAACTTCCCATGCTTTCCTTTATCTTGGCTTCTGGCATTCCACATAAGAACCATGTCATCAATCTTAAATTTCCTATCTTTTGCTCTCTTGTCAAATAAATGTTTCATCTGCAACTATACTTTTTCATTATGCGTGCTTGGGATATGAATTCCTCAAATTTAGCCAATTGTTCCATCCTCTCTTCCATGGGTTCAGGGATATCCATATCTTCTTGTAAAATAAATTTGTGGACTGGTAAGAGATTGTGCATTGGGATTCTAGCTTGGGATCCATACACCAATTTAAAAGGGGATTTTCTAGTGGCCTTTTTTACAATGATTCTTTTTGCCCATAATGCTAGTCTTAATTTAGAAACCCATGCCTTCTTGTTATTATCCAACATCCTTTTGATTATCTTCATGATGCTTTTATTGCTAGACTCTACTTGTCAATTTTATTGAGGATGGTATGGTGAGGCATATGAAATCATGATGCAATATAAGTCACAAAACTTCTTGAATTATTTAGACCTGAAGCACATGCCATTATTTATGATGAGCCTCACAAGAACCCCAAATCTAGTGATGATGTTTTCCAATAGGAAATTAATCACAACTTTGTTAGTGGCTTGTTTTGTTGGTATTGCTTTAATCCACTTGCTAAAGTAATCGGTAGCAACCAAGATCCATCTATGTCTGCCACTAGACCTATTTGTAATATCTCTTATAAAGCCAATTCCCCATTGATGAAAAGGGGCCTCGATCTGTATGGGTCTTAATGGTAAGGCTCCTTGATAATTTACTTTGCCAAAAAACCTTTGACACACTTCACACTTTCTTACCTATATGTGGGCATCATTGAAGACTTTAGGCTAGTAGTAACTCGCTCTCAGTATCTTATGGGCAGTGGTTTTTTCTAAGAAGTGACCTCCACACACACCTTCATGCATCTCTTTTAAAATTCGCTTTACTTGTGTCTCATCTAAGTAGAACAATAAGATACCATCTTTATTTTTCTAATATAAGTCTCCATTCACAAAGACATATTTCAATTCTTGAAGCTTTAAAGTTATTTTCTAATTATTATTTAGGACTTCAAGACACTTCATATATTTGAGATAGTATACTATATTTGTGTACCAGGATGTGTGCTTAATGCTTGATACCCACTTTTCTTCTCCCTCCACATTGCAAACCTGTGCTACTTCTAAATTGGACTCGACCATCAATTTTTAAAATCCTTGTCCCCTCACTAGTTTGGTAATTTGAATATCAATATTGAACTCCTAGATTTGGTTTATCCATCTAAACCTTCTCCCTATGACTTATATTTGTGAAAAAACATCCTTAACTGCAACATTTGGTACATATGCAATCACTTTTGCCCCTAACAAGTAAGGCCTGAATGCCTTGAATGCCTTTACCAGTGCGTAGGCTTGCTTCTCAATGATATCATATCTTAGTTTTTCCCCTTGAAGTGATTTACTAAAAAATGAGATAGGCTACTCATACCCTTCTTTATTCTTCCATAACATTATAGCTGCAATTGTATGAAATGATGCAAAGGAGAAGATTTGAAATGGTTTATCAAAGTTTGGGGATTTCAATATAGGGACTTCCTTAATTTCTCTCTTGATTGACACAAATACATCAATGGCTTCTTCTATCTAGTCAACCTTTGAACCTTTCTTCAACATCTTTGAGATTGGCTTTACAATCTCAATTTTTTTTGAAATGAACCTCCTGACAAAGTTAATTTGTCCAAAGAAAGACTAGATGGCCCTTACATTTTTTGGTATGGGAATCTTATCAATAGCCTCTACTCATTTAGGATCAATCCTTACTCCATATTTTGAGACTATATATCCCAACAACTTTCCTTTTGTCACAACAAAATGGCACTTCTTTAGATTCAGGGATATGCCACACTCTAGTGCTTTGATAAAGATCTTTTCTAGGTGTATACAGTGGTCTTCTTCCCTTTTGGAATATGTTGTCAAATCATCCTAGTAGACTACCATTATGGTATTGATCAAATAAAAAAAGGCTACATCCATGACCCTCTGGAATGTAGCACCCACATTTGTGAGGCCAAAGGGAATTCTCACATACACATATGTCCCCCAAGGTGTGGTGAAAGCAGTTTTGTACTGTTCTGATTCTTTAACTTTTACTTGATTGTAGCTAGAGAATCCATCCATCATAGACTCCAACTCACAACCTGTCACCCTTTGTAGCATTTCCTCCATGTTTGGGAGAGGATAATTGTCTTTGAGTGATGAAACATTTAAGTTGTGAAAGTCCATAGATAACCTTATGTCTCCATTTTTCTTCCTTACCAATACCAAGTTTGAGACCTAAGAAGAATGTCTAATGGGTTTGATAATGCCACCATCTTGAAGCTTCATTAGTTCTTCTTTCATTTTGGGTGCCAATGTAGGATTTATGGGCCTTTGCTTCTACCTAAAAGGCTTGGAATGTGGTTTTAGTGGGATTTCATGCTAGAATAGATCCTCTTTGTAAGCCTTTAGGTCATCATAGGACCAAGCAAACACATGCTTATGCTTCCTAAGAAAGGCTATAAGCATTTATTTGACCTTGGGGCTAATCCTTTTTCCAATATACACCCTTTTAGGTGCCATTTTAGTCCCAAGATTAATCTCCTCAATATCTTCTTGTTTCACTAGTGTTTGCTTTAGGAGAGATCTGTCATTGCCATCAAATACTCTTTCTAGAGCCACCAAACCCTTCAGTATTTTATTTGTTCTAAGCTCTGTACTACTTCTTGTCCAAAGACAGTTTCCTTACCATCTACCACCTCAACAAATGCATTAAAATCTATTTCTTGAGATTCATATTGATCTATACAGTGGAGAAACTTGATTAAGTCCTCATCATCATTGAATACTTGCCAATTGTAAATGTTATCAGGGATCACAAATCTAGACTTAAATTCTACCTCTGCTATACCCACCAACATAATATCATCCCTTTTTAGGGCTACATTTGCCAATAAATTTTTCATTATGTTTTTAGATCTCTCCACCCAATCTATTTAGAATGCATCAAAAAGTTTTATGGTATCCCAAACAACATGTTTGTATTGCTTAAGTATTTTTTTTTGATGAATACTTTTCTCTGACTTGTGAGACAACTAATTTCGAGTCTCCATATATCGCTAACAATTTTATTCCATACTGTGTCACAATGTTCAGGCCTAATAACAATGCCTCATATTCAACTATGTTGTTGGTGCATTCAAATGTTAGTAAGAATGATTATTTGAATGTTTTACCCATTGGTGAGATAAACACTATTCCTGTTCCATTTCCACCCTTGCTACAAGCACTGTCAAAATACATTTTCCAAATGCCATGCTCATCCTAATGGGCCATAGTGCCAATTGGGTCACTGTTTTGCAATTTTAGTTGTGATTTTTCAATTATGAAGCTTCCAAGATCTACAACACAAAAATAGTTCATCTGATTTGGGTCAAGATGTTCTATGATATGTTCATATCTTGGTTCTCTATACAATTTAACCTCTCTTCCATTAACTGGTATTGTTGCATATGACAAGTCTAATTGGACATTTCCCCCTACTACAGCAGTCCAATGTCTAGATAATAACATGTCATAGTATGGAGGGGTGTCTACTATAGTAATATCAGTTCTGTAAGTAGCTGCAGCATAGGAGGCTAACTTTAATTCTACATCCCATATGACTCAAACAACATGGACAAATTTGTTGTCCATTGCATAACACTTCCCATACGTAGTATCTACCCATAAGCCCAATTCCTTCATGACCGCCATAGGAATGATATTTATTGATGCTCCTGAGTCAATCATGCAATTTTTTAGTAGTTTATTGTTGATCAATAATATAGTATAAAATGTATCTACTTGGGAAGGGTTCTTTGTCAAGGTGTCTCCAAGATAAACCTCAAGAGTTTTTATGCATTCTTGTCCAACATTGTGTACCTTGGTTTCACCCTTTTCTGACTTATCTTTATTTTTGTTTTGGTTTTGTTGCTTGTTGGGCACATTTGAAATCAATTTGAGGGCACTATCTCTATATTCATCCACCTTCATCATTCTAATAGTGGAACTAACATCTTGATTTGAGATAATGCTTGTGCTATGTCAAAGGAGGGGGAAGTCACTCTGTTGTTTTGCCTTTTCTGTCTTGTTGTAATTTTTCTTCTTAGTTTGCAACTTAACACTATCCTTTATCTTATCTTGGTCAATTTTTGTTGTCTCCTTTGGTACATGTTTTTGAGTTTTTTATTTTTCACCCCTCTTTTAGTTATCTGAAGTATCCTTTATATGCTTTTGTTGATCCTTTATGAATAAGCCCCTTGGCGTTCCTTGATATGGATTTATGGTTCTATTCCTCAGGTTATAATTATTTTTAGCCTATGCTACAACAACATTGTAAGAGCTTTCATCTCTTCTTCAGTTGGCTTCCTTAATTGGGTTTGGTTTGGCTATTGTCTGGTAGTACTAAACTGATATCCTTCTATGTTGTCATCTTCTTGATCTAAAAATACTTCTTATTGGCCCATGTGAACATTATATTTTTGGTTGTTCACATCATATTCAAATCCCTCTGCTTTTGAATAAGAATATTCCTCTTAGATTTTATAAGGGCTAAAGGCCATCATATTTACCATGTGATCCACCTTTTATTTCTCATAATACATTTCATCTCCCTGAATTGATTGTGCAACAACATAATTTTCAGGAGCACGGGGTAGATTACATGCTACACACCATGGAGTATTCCCCACCATATTGGTCCCATGCCTCCTTAGTGGATCTGGAGTTTCTTTACCCATGTTTTTCCTTTGATCATTGATGATTGTCCTTCCATCCTTCCAATTCATTTTGTATGGCATATCGTGTAGTCTAGGCCTTTCATTTCTATAATGATTGGCCTACTTGGTTTGATGGTTACTGGGATTTTTTGGAACTCTGACATCATCCCTCCTGCCAATCTTCCCTGTAGCCTTTCTATTATTTTCAATGTTCAAAGCGACTTTATGAGCCTTTGCAAGAGTAAGGGGATTTCTATATCTGAGTTCATACCCAGTCTTAGGATCAAAAGCATTTAGGTAAAAGACCAGGCATATAGCATCTGGAGGCTTTAAATCAGGTGAGATTTTATTGTATGCTTTTTTGAACCTCATGTTGAAATCAACCACTGATTCATTATAGTTCTTTTGGATGTTTGTTATTTCTTGCAAGGTAAATTTTAGGTCATAATGATTTCTATATTGTTCCTTAAATTGATCTTTGAAATCTGCTCAAGAATTAATTGAAGCATCAGGTAAGTTCTTATACCAATCCCTTGCATCTTCAATCGGGGATGGCATAAAAAATTCATGAGTACATCTTCATATTGTACATCAAATCTATCTGTGACTGTTTCAAAATTTCTTATATGTTCTTCTACTGAAATAACATGATTCCTAGATAATTTTGGGATTGCATTTCTCAGATCATTGCTAATTGGATTTGGGAAGATTTGAAATCCAGATAAGTCTTGTTGCCTTTATCTATCTATTTTTAGGGGTCCTCTCAAAAAAGGGTTTTGGTTAGGTTGGTATTGTTGATACTAAGAGCCTTGTTGGTACTGATGGTGAGGCATATTTTTTTGTGTATTTTGGTGAGAGTATACATTGCCTTGCACATTTTGTTGGGGTATTTGATGTTGATGAGGTGTGACATAATTCTGACTAGGAGGTGGGTAGGTGTTAGTCATGGGTTGGGAAGTTGTAGGAACATTTTGTGGTCTTGGGATTTGTGGTGAAACATTCTATTGCACATAATTAGTGTTTCTTGGATTTCCTATTGCATTGTGAGATGCTTTTGAAATATTAGGGCCACTTGTGTTCTAATGTGACCCTTGTGAATTACTTATGTTTGCAGGCCCACCCTGCTTGTGGGGATGTATATACTTTGAGCTGCTTGTTGCACGCTGAGAATTCATTTGCTATAATTATTGTTTCATCTGCTCCTCCTCTTTCAATAGTTTGGCTATCTCGAGATCTACTCATAGTTTTTGTATGCTTTGTTGTACTTCTTGAGCAATTCATTTGTCTTTGGATAGACAAACATGAGTTTCAGTGGGTGCAGTCTGATCCATGAATTCATATTGAGATTTCTCACCCTATTGTTTTGCTATTCTATCATCATATTCTCTTTGGTTTCATATCCTTTCTACTTCCACATGAGCATAAAAGTCATGGTTGGAGGTTTGAATGGATTCAGATAGAGCGTTTTACTAAAGGGAATGAGGGTCTTACATTTCATTGTTGTGGAACTATGTTTCATGGATAGGGCTATTTGTGAAATATTGCTCAGGCATATTTTTTTATTTTTAGACTGCAAGAATCGGGTAGCATGACCCCCTATAAACTGCAATGTGCCTAGTAAAATTTTTAACATGACTAGCGACGCTGGCATGACACGCCCTCCAGTACCATGAGGGTGGAGGAGACTAGACCTCGTGAAAAACCTCCTGCAATAGGAAAGATTTAGCCAACCGAGCTAGGACCCCCACCCCATTGCTAAGGCATATTTCCTTGATCATTGTGAACATCATTTTGTACTTCTGTGATTTCAGGTGGCTTTGAGATAGTCTTTTCCTTATTAGTAGTGATCTTTGAAGTGAGGGGGGGACCCATGTTTGTCTGTCCATTTTCCATTGTTTTTCTTTGGGATTCCCTTATGCAGAGACCTCCTACCATCCATTTTGGGTGTAACTGTAATACTTTGATGCCTGAAATCTAGTCTTTCTGATCTAATATTTGATTGATCACACATGTACTGTTCAACAGAGTTTTTTTGTCTAGATTCACCACCTCTCTTAAAGAGGAATAATTTGTCTTATGAGTTTCCTCCACCAACAGAGTTATATTTTCCAATCCTTGACTTTAGTAAAATGGTCTTCTACTAGGTTTTCTTAGGTTTTTTCACCAGTAGAGTCACCAATTTGTTGGTTCTCAAAACTGCAAATTGCAAATCCTAAGAGTATGCTAGGATCTATGGTCAGATTTAATAATGTTTTTTCCAATGAACAAAATCCACCAAGATGGTTGGAATTCCCTGCACTTCAGGTTCTGCTAGACCTAGGTGAGTGTACCTTGATTACTAATGAATGTGATTTCCTTTGTTCTAGTTTTAAGCAGATTTAATATGGTTTAATTAAACTATTTTTCCTATCTACTTCAATATGGAATGGGGGTTTTGAGATAGATAACTTGAAAACTAAATTCTACTTCTACCCCTACTATTTTTTATAACTGAAAACTAGAAATATGTGAATGAAGTTATGTGAAATATGGTTTTAATTAAAATGGATCAGTGCCTTATTCTACTGGGCATTGGAGTCAAGATGTAAATGATGTATGTGTCCCCCTTTCTAGCTTAACTCGAATTTTTTGACACTTTTAGATGTTTATACCTTGTATAAACATGCAAGGTTGTTAGTTACCAAGTTCTTACAAATCTCAGTGATATCTCCCCAGGTTTTGATTAAGGGGGAAAAGTAGGTTTTGAATGGACCCAAAACCATTTCCAACAGGTTTTGAATGGAGCCAAAACCATTAACAAATAGGTTTTGACTGGGACCCAAAACCCACATAGAGAAGAACAATCTGCTCAAGAAATCAACATAGAAAACCAGCAGCAAACCAACAGCAAATCACAAAAATAATAGCAAGACTACCCAAAACTGTACAAGAAAAAAGGTTTTAATGGGAATCTTAAACCCAACAAAGCCAAGTTTTACAAGGGAACTTGAACCCAAGCTAGGTTTAAAAGGGAACCTGAACTCACTTACATCCAGTAACAAACCAGGTTTTAACAGGGACCTTAAACCCATTGTTCACACAAACATAGCCTAGCTCCACCAAGCAAGAATCAAAAGAAAACCTCTTGTAGCACCACCAAACATGAATATCCAAATCATAATCCACCTCAAAAGGAGTAGGCTCCCCTCTATAGGAGCATATGCCATGAAAACCCTTACCATCACTATTGCCACACTATAACAACAAACAACTCCACCTCTATAGGAACACATACCACCTCAACGGGTACTGTAATAGTAGAAGCCAACAACATGGGAAACACCTCCAAAAATCCACAAACCCCCTCTCTACCTCTAAAAGAGAGGACTCCACCATGGTAGAAGAAGCCTTCATCTCAATAGAAGATAGACTAGAGAAACAAGAAAGGAGCCACCCAACCAACAACAAGGACAAACAAGACATCTACTGACAATTCGAGAGGACGAGCCAACAAGAGAAACAACAGGAAAGGACAAAACACACAAAACCACAAAAGAACATGGGCACACCATATACACAATAAGAGCAGCCCATTCAAAGGAGACTCAAAAGAGCTTAAGAGCCAAAATCCCAACATGGAGCCAAAACCAAAAACTAACTGAGCAACCCCCAAAAAACATTCCATAGGAAACATCCTAGAGAGAAAAGAGATCTAATCCTTAAGCATAAACAACATAAAGGACTCAACCATCATGGGGAACACCCCTATCCACGAACTGGGCACAGAAAAAGAGCTTAACATAACACTGCTCAACCATAGGAAGAGACACAAAGACAAAAGCAACAATGACTCCCCACAAACTAGAGAGAACAAAGAGTATGACACCTCCAATAGGAAGAACCCAAAAAAAGGCCACACCAAGGCAGGGGAGTACCCAACACAAACCCGAAGAACAACCAAAGCAACAACAACCTCTCAAGTTAGTAAAACATGAAGCAGATCCCTCTCGAGACACACCAAGCTCATGATAGAAAGCCAAAAGCGTTGCAAAGGAGAAACACCAAAGAGTGAAGGGTAGACCCTGCCCCAATCCCTAACTAAGAACTTCCCAAAAAATCCAAAAGATCAACAAGAAAAAGCATAGGAGCCTACCAAAACAGGAAGCCAAAGCCCCCCACCAAAAACATAGAACAAAAAGAAAACAACAAAGGAGCAAGAGCCATTAGACCACCAGAAAATAGAAGATCTACAACGCCAACAAGGAACGACGACCCGCCCACCAGAAAGGCCACCACAAATAGAGCAGCAGACCATAAAAGCCAACGTAGCCTCCTGCCAATGCCCAGCACCAGGAAACTAGGAAAAAAACCCACGTCGAGTCAAAGATTGTCGTCTTCCTCTGATTCAACGTCTCCCTCGCCTGCATTGCCTGAGGATTTCAAATTGCTACTCCCGCTCCTTCTCTTGCCTAGGGCCATTTAACTTCATCTATATGACCTTGCTAAAATTGATATCTCCCCAGGTTACTATGACTATTTGAAAGGATTTTAATTTTTACTTGAAGGAAACGAGTTAAAATGATTTATTTAAAAGGGTTTTAATTCTTGGAAGAAACCAATTAAAAGGAATCACTTAAAAGGAATTTAATTCTTTCTTGCAAAAACCAATCAACATGAATCACACAAAGGCAACAAATGTGTCTTGAAAAATTAAACATATGCTTGATACATTCAATCTGAATAACAAGAGAAAACCACTCTGGAGATAGCAAGACAACTTCTATGAATTAACATCAACAAACAATTGAACACCAGAATTGTAGCCACCATATTATAATTTCTTCTCCATTAAAATGCTTCAAAATATTTTACAGTTCATACCAAAAGAATTTGTTTCAAAATGATTTTCTATTCTTCTACTCTATTCTACTATTCACTGATCTTTAATGATGATTCCTACTAATCTCTCTTTTTATTTTATATATTTTATATTTTCAAGGGTTATGACCCTTCGCATATCCACTCGATGCAAATTTGTATTAATTATCTTTGGTAAATTAAAATATTTTAATTTTAATCTCCTTTATCTTTGCATCCCATGAAAATCAATTTAATGATTATCATTATTCTTCTTTCGATGGCGATTTTCACTTTACATTTACCTATATGCATTTTCACTTCATAAAAATTTCCTTTGGGTAAAAATAATCACCGCTCCAAGATTTTGAACTCAGATAACTCCATGGTGAAAATGTTTTCACTTCCCAATTAAAATATTAAAATTTCTCTTTATAAATAATCAATATATGTCTTTCCCTTCGATACCCTTCTCAATAATATGCCTTTGCTATCTTTCAGGATTTTCAAGGGACTTCAAATAGCTCCACTCCGATATCACAGTATCCTCTCGAACTCATCCTTGTAAGTAGTCTCTTAGATATTCCTTTGTCGCTTTGATACCTTTATAGGCTTATTAATCCTTTTCTCCTTTTGTATTGTCAAAGCTGAGGCAATAAATGTTATCTTTTCATCAAAGGGACTAGTGTCTTTGTCCCGCCGATATGCATTCTTCCCTTCAACAAAATCCTTAGTTTGATCATTTGCTTGTTTTCTTTAGGGATATTGATGGGACTGATATTTGGTTCTCGCTAATATATGTCCTTCCCCCCGATATCCTTCTGATTGATATGTCCTCTTTCCTTTACGGGTTTTCGGAGAGACTATGAACTACTTCACTTCGATATTCAAGAGTCCCTTTGAACTCTTTTGGTGCATAAGTCGAGTATTGTCCCTTTGAATTTTTTTTGTCACTTTGATATATTGTCGTATCATGTCTGAGAGATGTTTTCAATTTCCTGAATGTTGAGGTGTAATTATTCTGCAAGTCATGCCAGAGTAATAGTATTTTGAGACATTAAAATATTATGTTCCTTGGTGGTCTATGTATCGAGTTATCAAAGAGACCCCAAAACATTCCCTTTCGATATGTTAAGGTGTCTTCAATAAGGTTTCACTTGATTTGTTGAAGGGACACTAAAACAAGTCTCCTCGATAATGTTCACATTGCCTTTCTTCATCATTCCATTGAAGGGACTCTAAACTAATTCCTACCGATATAATGTAGTCTTCCCGACGTGACTTCCTTCACATATGGGTATGATGATGAATGCAAATTTGTTAAGATGATAACTATAGGGCAGGTAAATGGATTATTTTGAATCATAAAGTTTTAAATGACATATTAGGTGATAGGATATTTGACGGGACCATGGAGGTTTTGTGGGAAGTTGAAGCCAATTTTATTAGTCCTAACACGTCCAAAATGATATCCCCTACTTTTAGCCCTTACAGTTGTCATAAAATCTGTCATAACATCCTTAAAAATAGGCTTTCCATGTTATACCACTAAGTGGGCATCTTTTGACAACTAATAAATTATTTTTCAAGGCATCGACATGTGGCAAAAGTGCCAACTCAAAATCTCACGTCCCTTTTAATGGAACACAATTATTTGATAACATAAGTGACATTTATCCATGGGAAAAACTAAAGTAATAATAAATAAACAACTTAGGAATTTACAAGGTTGAAACACCTTGATTCCTAATACTCTCCCACTTGTTGAATACCTTGCAAGAGCTTGAGGAATCACACCATCATGGAATCAACTAGGTACAAGAAACAAGGTCGGTGACCTCTTTGCACCAAATGAACTTATTTGTGCTCACAAGTTTGGTAAGATAATCTACAACATTAACCTCAGTGTCAATTTTCTTCAACTCAATTTTTCCATTAGCAACCATTTCTCAAAAAAAATGGTATTGTACATCTACATGCTTTGTCTGAGCATGATACATAGGATTCTTGGCTAAATGAATTTCACTCTGGCTATCACAACCAATCTGAACTATCCTACAATCAAAACTAATACCTATACACAACCTTTGTAACCATAGTGCCTCCTTAGAAACATGGGAAACAACCATATAATCTACTTTAGTAGTGGATAAAGCAACCATAGGTTTCCTTTCACTCATCCAACTCATTGCTCCAAACAGAGTAAACACATACCCACTAGTGGACCTTTGACTATCCAAGTCACCTGCCCAATCTGCATCAACAAATCCCTATATGTCCAATGACTTGACCACATTATTAGTACCATGATAAAGCAAACAATAATCAAAAGTACCTCACAAATATCTAAATACCCTCTTAACAAAAGTCTAATGCTCTTTACCCAGGTTAGACATAAACTTGCTTATAACTCCCACTGCTTGGGCTATATTTGTTGGATATTTCTAATATGTGGTTGTCATTGATGTCAACACTATTGATTATTGATTTGGGCCAACACTTTGTACTCATTTTATAATTGTGGCTGACATTGTTTGGTGTGCATTAATAATTGTTTATTGATTTGGGCTGACAGTTTGTACTCATTTTATATTTTGTTAAGTCGACATGTAGTTGATGTTATCCCTAGTTGCAGATATATATGATCGATTGTTTATACCATTTGAAGGCATAGTGTGAGAGGTGTACGAAGTGTGCGAGTGTTGTGTGTGAATAATGTTCTGATCTTTTGAAGGTAGAAGTAAAGTGTGAAGAAGAGTGAGCAGATGTTTATGTGCTTAACCGGAACTGTAATCAGGCATTAACAGATGCTATTTTCTCAGTTCAAAATCTTTTGGATGTAATTTGAATGTTTATGTAAGACAGTGAGTCTTCCTTTGGGCAGTAAGCCTTTTGTATTTGAGCAGTGAGCTCTAGGCAGTGTGCCTAAATGCATGTGCATTCCCCATTTACAATTCTTTTATACTTTTAACAGAGTATAATCTTGTGGATTAACCTCCATCGTGGTTTTTCCCCTAACAAGGTTTCCACGTAAAAAATATTGGTGTTATGTGTGTTTCTGATGTGGTGATGATTCATGCTTTCATGTTTATTTATCAGATCTGAGAATATGTTTAATAAGTATAATTTTTGTGACAACTAGTTCACCCCCCTCTTAGTTGTCTACCCTTGTGTTTCCAACAATTGGTATTGGAGTTGGTTCCTCGGAAGAAGTTTAATAGCTTGAGGTGATCCGGGATGGCGACGTATAAGAAGGATAGTCTGAGATTTGATGGAACTAATTATTCTCCTTGGAAGACTCGAATGGAGTGTTATCTGAGATGCATTGGTGAACCTTACTGGATAATTACAAAGAGTAGGTATATTATCCCACATAATGGTCCTTCTACTACATGTGAGATTAAGGAAGCCAAGTACAATATCAAGGCTAAGGAAGCATTGTTGAGTGCTCTGACTGATTTTGAGATGACAAATGTAATGGAGCTAAAGACTGCTTATGAGATCTAGAAAAAGTTGAAAACTTTGTATGAAGGTGATATGCATGTGAAGATTGCTCAGTTGCAAAGCCTAAAAGGGAAATATGAAATGTTGAGAATGGGTGAAGATGAGATCACTTCTTTTATGCAAAGAGTGAATGAACTTGTGTGTAGTATTAGATGTGTTGTTGGAACATTGGAAGAATCAGAGATTGTTGCTAAAGTGCTCAGATCCTTTCCTGCTACATACAAAGCCAAAACTACTACTATTGAGGAGATCCGAACTGTGAAAAATGTAACCAGAGACATGTTGATTGGTAAGCTTACTACTTTTGAGTTAAGTGATTTTGGTGATTCTCTTCCTAAAATAGAATTTGCATTCAAAGCTACTATCTCCAGAAAAGATAAGTAGAGATATGATCCAGGAGAAATTTCTTCTAGAAAAATGTCCAAGTATGAGCAGGAAATGAGAGAGATTGAAGAAGAAGAGAGAAAACTAGATGAGCTTGAAGCACTTATTGTCAAGAGAGAAGCTAGAGGAGAAGGTAAGTATAAAGGGAAATTTCCTATTAAATGTTTCTCTTGTAATAAGATAGGTCATTTTGCCTCAAGGTGTCTGAAAAGAGTTCCTAAGCCAAGACCTAACAAGCCTAGATTTCAAAGAAAGTGTTATTTTGTTGTTGATGAAGGTGTGACAGGTGATGAATTTGATAAAGGGAATGCAAGTGAGGACAAATGGGTATTTATTGCTATCAAGGAAAATGATCTAGCACCTATTGAATCTACTAGTTGCACAAATGTGGAGAAAGCTCTAGCTGCCATAGTTAAGAAAAAGATGAATGGGTGATTGATAGTGGATGCTCTCATCACATGACAGGTGATAAAAGTAAATTTGTGAGCTTGGAAAAGTATGATGGTGGTGTTGTAAGATTTGGTGATGACAAAGCTGGTGTAATCCATGGCAGAGGATCCATCTCTCTTGATGGTAAGCATAATACTGATGATGTTCTATATGTGGAAGGTTTGAAGCATAATCTCTTAAGTGTTGGATAGATGGTTGACAAGGGATATGACCTTCAATTCAAGGATGGAAAGTGTAGAATATTGGGGAGATCCAAAAATGTGATTGCATATGGTACAAAAACAAAAGGTAATATCTTTCACTTGAATGTTGCTGGTAAAAGTTGTCTAATTGCTCAAGTTGATGAAAGTTGGTTGTGGCATAGGAGAATGTGTCATGTAAACTTTGATAATATTATCAAGATAAGTTCTACTCAGGCAGTGATAGATCTTCCTAAGTTGATAAAACCTACTAATGCTATATGCAAGGAATGTTAGTTAGGGAAGCAAACTAGAATTTCATTCCAGGGAAAAAAAAATTGTTCAAATGAAGTGTTGGAGCTTGTGCATACTGACTTGTGTGGTCCTTCTAGAGTCAGAAGTTTACAAGGATACATGTATTTTATGTTACTTGTTGATGATTATTCTAGAATGATGTGGGTTACTTTCTTAAGCAAAAATATGAAGCTCTAGAGAAATTCAATATTTTTAAGGCTATGGTTGAGACAAAGACAAGTCTGAAGATTAAATGTCTGAGATCAGATAGAGGTGGTGAATTCACTTCTAGTGAGTTTAATTCTTTTTGTGAAGAGCATGGGATAAAGAGACAATTATTTGCACCGCGTACCCCTCAGCAAAATGGAGTTGTGGAAAGGAAGAACAAGACAATTCAAGAAGTTGCTAGGACTATGATGCTGGAAGGAAATGTTCCACATATCTACTAGAGAGAAGCTATGAGTATTGTCGTTTACACTCTCAATCAGGTACAAATCAAAGGTGATACTGGTAAGACTCCTTATGAGCTATGGTATGGTCATAACCCTACTGTTAGATACTTCAAAATCTTTGGGAGTAAATGCTATATCAAAAGGGATGAAGATATAGGAAAGTTTGGTGCTAGAAGTGATGAAGGAATCTTTCTTGGTTATTCTACTAAAAGTAAAACCTACCAGTGCTACAATAAGAGATTGATGAAAGTAATTGAGAGTGCTAATGTCAAGGTTGATGAAGACACAGTTAGACCATCCAGAACTTGCGGATATGATTCAGACTATCAAAATGATAGTTCAGATAAAGGAAATAAAGTTCAAACTACAAATCAAGTTTAGATCATTTCGGTGAATCAAGAAAATCAAGAGGAAGGAACTAATGAAAGTGCAGAAGTAAGATCACAAGAGCCTAAAGTTTAAGAATGCCCTATAACTCCAAGGTATGTAAGACTAAATCATTCAGAAGATTAGATTATAGTGATAAGAACAAAGGTGCTCAAACCAAGAGAAGAATTATAGAAGAATACTGTTTGATCTCAAAGACTGAGCCTAATAGTGTCAATGAAGCGTGCAAAGATGAACATTGGGTGGAAGCAATGAAAGAAGAACTAAAGACAAAAATGTAATTGGAACTAAATGGGTCTTTTAGAACAAATTGAATGAGAAAGGTGAAGTTGTTAGAAATAAAGCAAGACTAGTGTGTAAAGGATATTCTCAGATGGAAGGAATTGAATTTGAAGAAACTTTTGCTCCTGTTGCTAGGATTGAAGCTGTGAGACTATTTCTTGCTTATGCTGCTTACAAAAACTTCAAGGTTTATCAGATGGATGTCAAGTCAACATTTCTAAATGGTGAACTAGAAGAAGTGTATATTGAGCAACCTAATGGATTTCAATTGACTAATCAGAGAGATATGATTTTCTGATTGAAGAAAGAATTGAATGGACTTAAGCCATCGCCAAGAGCATGGTATGCCAGATTGGACAAGTATTTATTGAAGCTTGGATTTAATAAAGGTACTACTAACAGTAATTTGTATTTCAAGATTGATCATGATAAAGATTTGATTGTTGAAGTCTTTGTTGATGATATCATTTTTGGAGGAGATAATAGTTTGTACATGAAGTTTGTTGATGAGATGCAAAATGAGTTTGAGATGTCTATGATTGAAGAAATGAAATTATTTTTGGGATTAAAAATTACTCAGCTAGATAGAGGGATCTTTATATCTCAGTCCAAGTATGTGAAATAATTGCTAAAGAAGTTTGGTATGGAAGATTCAAAGCTAGTTGGTATACCTATGGTGACCGGATGTAAGTTAACACAAGATGATGATTCTCCTAAAACAAATAAGACTAGATACAAATCCATGATTGGTGGATTGCTCTATTTGACTCAAACTAGACCTAATATCATGAATGTCATATGCATTGTTGCAAGATTTCAAGCTGATCCTAAGGAATCTCATGTGACAGCTGTAAAGAGGATTTTCAAGTACTTGAAGGGGACAATTGATTTTGGCCTATGGTATCCTAAAGAAGATTACCTTACTTTGAGTGTTTTTACTAATCCTAATTAGGCAGGAGATGTGAATAAAGAAAGAGTACCAGTGGTGGTGCATTTTTCTTGGGAAAGAAGTTGATTTCATGGTTAAGTAAGAAGTAGAATGCCGTTTCTTTATCTACTGTAGAGGAAAAATACATTGTTGATGCTAATAATTGTACTCAAGTATTGTGGATGAAGTAGATGTTGAAAGATATCAAAGTTGTGTATGATGAACCTATTGCTATATTCTATGATAATTCAAGTGCAATTAACATTTCTAAGAATATGGTGCTGCATTCAAAAACCAAGCATATATCTATCAAGTTTCACTTTTTGAGAGAGAAGGTGAGTGAAAAAGAAGTCAAATTGGAGTATGCACCCACTAAGGAACTGATTGCAAATACCTTTACCAAGCCCTTTCCTAAGGATACTTTTGAGTATCTTAGAGGGAAGCTAGGGGTGATTATGCCTCCTAATCAAAATTAAGATGCATTGAATTGCTTTAGTCTGTGCATTTCATAGTCATATCTTATGATCCATATTGATGTTGTGGTGGCTGCTACTTAGGGGAAGTAGTCAGATGTTCAAAAATGTGGTTCAAAGCTTGTGTGGAGAAAAATAATTTGTATCTTTGTCATTGTTGTCAAAGGGGGAGAAGAGTCATGTGAAAAATTGTGAAAGAGTTAAGGAGAAAAGAGTCAAAATCTAAGGGGGCGAGAGTGCTAAGAGAAAGTTGCGTTGATGGTGTTTTTCACATCATGTGTTTCCATCAATGTCAAAGGGAGAGATTGTTGGATATTGCTGATATGTGGTTGTCATTGATGTCAACACTATTGGCATTAATTTCTTTAAGTTTGTATATGTCGAGGATATTGAGAAAATTGTAATAAAATATGTTGCAGGTTGTTAGTGATGCAATAAAGTTCAGTATAGCCACCATGTTGTTGGCTAGCTCAGTACATTAATGATAAGAGGTTGTGGATTAAACAGTTTTTTTTCAAGTACATCTAGTTTATCCACATGAAGTTTTAGAGGTTTGCATGAAGATTTGATTGAGTTACGAGTATTTGTGTTTTGACAGTTTTGTTGCTTCAATTGGTGTTCATGAAAGAAGATAATGTGATTCTAGTAATTTGAGTTGTTGCAGATGCTTCTGTAGTGATTCATGATGCTCATGGATGTTTCTAGATAGTGCTCTATTTGTGTTGTTGATATGCATTGATCGTTGTGCTCGTGATTGGTGATTTTCTTCTGTGTGTTCATGTTTTTCATGATCATGGTTGACATGGTGATTGTAGCGTGTTGTGGATCTTCGAGGCATAATTGTTTAAGGTGTTTCATGTTTGAGGATGTTTTTTTGGATCCTTAATATGTTGTGGCTGACAAATTTTGGTGTGCATTAATAATTGTTTATTGATTTGGATCGACAGTTTGTACTCATTTTATATTTTGTTAAGCCAACATGTAGTTGATGTTATCCCTAGTTGCGAATATATATGATTGATTGTTTATACCATTTGAAGGCATAATGTGAGAGGTGTGTGAAGTGTGTGAGTGTTGTGTGTGAATAATGTTATGATCTTTCGAAGGTAGAAGTAAAGTGTGAAGAAGAGTGAGCAGATGTTTATGTGCTTAATCAGAATTGTAATCAGGCATTAATAGATGCTATTTTTGTTACCTATTTTTAGCTACAGCTCAAAATAGGTAGAGCTGAATTGCATCCGTCAAAGAAGGTACAACAATTTTCTGCTTAAGTATTCATTATATTCTAGAACTTTGATTACTTATGAATTTCAAGTGTTATTATGCAAATCTCAAACAAAGGAACTCATAAATTTGCATAAAAGAATGCTATTTTTATTCATATTGGAAATTCTGAATCTCGCACAAGCCGCAAGAGTAACTAAATTTTATTTACACAATCAAATGATAGATACAAGAAAAATAAAGTACACTATACAACTGAGAATAAAGAAGGCATAGGGTAGAAAGTGATTCGTCATTGCCTGGAATGACGAATCATTGACAAGTCGAGGTCTTCAGTTGTGTTTTCAGCTCCAGTTCCAGTCTCCAATCTCCAAAAGCATCTGCAAGAACAATAAAAAATGGCGTTAGAGATGGTCTATAAGCAATGACAAATCATATCCTATCATATACCTACGCTACCAACAGAAATATAGAATACAATTCATCAAGCATCCATCAGATGATTGCAAAAATCGAAACGAAAAACATAATTCAATAGAAGCTTTTAGCTTCTTTTATTTTGCTAACATGTTTGTTTCAGTGTGCAGGAACAGGTTCATCATGTTCAAGATCATTTTATCAAATATGTGGAGTAAAATGGGCTCCCACAAGGGTAGAGCCCGACATATCATAAGGACACTTCATATTCGCATCGTACATGAGAGTTATTTAATCAAGGACAAAAACAATTATCATCTAAGACTGTCATCAAGAAGAGTATTCAATATGGTAAAATAGATTTGTGCAATTGTTTTTGCTCATCATTCAAAGGAAACAATTAGAAATATATTGCATTTATCATACATTGTTTCAGCTCTTCCTTTCATTTATGTTCACGTTTTAATAAGGCATTGAGCCCTTTATACTGAAGGGAAAGCAGAGTATTTAGCAAGATAATTTTTTCTTACAAATGAAAAGCAACATTCTCATAATTCATAATCAATGCAAGTCGTCAGCAAGAGTTTCAACTGATCAAAAGAATTAAGATAATGACAAGTGAATAGATTTGAAAAAATCCAATTCTCTACAGGCTCTTTAACAGAAAACAACAATTTTTTTCCTTAGTTAGCATTTAAGAGGTTTGGAAGGTACAAATTCATCAAACAGGCATGTTTGTTTCAAGTATCAAATGAGAATATCAGAAAGATCATGAGTCTGAAAAGATAAATTTTCAACTGCTACTGACAAGGTTAAGAGAAGTTCAGATTTAGCAATATTTACAGCTAATTTTAATTAGCAAATGATAGTTCTAGCTATTACCAGTCTTGAAGCTAGCAGAGGATATGTAAAGTGTGGTGGAATCTCATTATGCAAAATGAAGCATTGTCTTTTATCAAACAGGTATACACTATTACAAGTGCCAGTGAGACAGCAATGAGGTATGAGTTGATCAGCATTAGCAATGAATGGAGCATCTATTTTTCAATGGTAGTTCTTATTTGCAAAGATACAGAGAAGTAGTTTTGCATGAAAGAAACTCAGCAACAATTATCATGAGCAGCAATTATGAACAACAATATTCAGGAATATATGTTTAAAGCTATAGCCAGCTTTCAATTTTTATATTTTATCAAGTGACAATCATAGTTGTGAGAACAATACACTCTATTGTCATAAATACTAAGGGAGGCTGCAGCTTATGAATTAAATGACAAATGCATTCAAAAGTGAGAGAATATCACAGATTTAAAAGGCTTGCATTAACAGTAACAAATATTTCATATATTGATTGAATGGAAGCAATAAAGCTCAAATACCCATGTGGAGTCTTCCTCATATATACGGAAATATAAAGTTGCTACATTTTCAGTTGTGGAATAAAATCAATGACAGATTTTCGTGGTATACAACAAGAGATGTTTAGTTTCCAATCAGGGTTGTAGCTTGGAGCTTTATGTTTTCAAAATTTAGAGATGTTCATTTAATTCCTTCACTTTGAAATCATAAGTATATACAGGAGCATTGGAGGTTGTTATGACTAACATACAGTTGTGCAAGAATACAATAAAGATAACCATCAAGCTTGAGCAAGTAAATCAAGACAAGGATTAGATTTTCGTGATTTCAGTTTACTGAGGTTTTTAGTGCTTCATTTAGCCGAATTTGGAGAGAATATTATGCAAGTTAAGGCATCTCTCAATATACAAACCTTAGGCACACTATTTCTAAGCAAGAGACTCCTCCAAATTCATGTTTGAAAGAAATCTGGGCGAATTAGTGGGGAAAATGTGATAGCTGAGCAAGAACAATTTTGTAATCAATCACATATTATTTATTAAAGGAATTTTACTAAGGAGAAACCCTAGGCGAGCTTCTTCCTTGCTGAATACAACAGTATAGGGCGCCACATTGATGTAGCCACAGCATACACAGGAAAACGTGTTTATTTAAAGAGAAAAAATGACTCACATTTTGCTAGTATCCTGGGTTGTGGCCACTTTTGGAACCCTAGAAGGAGGCGTATGAGGAAAATAGGGCTGGAAGCACCATAAGATGAGAGATTCAACTGCTTAAAGGGAATATAAGATGTTAACAACTTCTGGGTAATTTTGGGCCAATTTTCTCATTGTTCAGTTGATGCCAACAAATTTCTCCAGCTTTCTAGAGATTGTAGAATCAGCAAATACAAAAAAAAAACAAAGGAAGCAATAGAATGATAATATCATAAAGTTTGTTCAACATTATGCACAACCACGACTTTAAAACCTCATAAAATGTTACAGAATGGAGTTCAAACTAATAAAAAGGAATTTACCTTATGAAGTTCAACAAGATTTCAGCTCAGGAAGTGTTCAAAAGATGCAGATTCGACCATTCTTAGGTTGAAACCTTACCAAGCAGTGGTAGCCGATTTCTTCCAGAAGCTTCTCCAAGTCAAATGCAAGTAATGATAATGTCTTTAGGGTTTGATGGCTTTTTGTCCATTTGCCCTAAATCAAATGGGGTTTGATTTTTTTTTAATTATTATCAAATGTGCCTAGCAAGTGGTCGGCCTTATCAAGCAATGAAGATTGATGCTAAAGTGTTATGGCAGAATCTTTAAATTATTGATAAATTTATGCCAAGTGTGGTCAAATGGTGGTCTTAGTGAAAGTGTGAAATACATACTAAATGTGATATTGGAGCTTGAAGATTATGAGGCGAAATAAAATATAAATTAGCTTTATTCTTTTTAGTCTTATTTGCATAAATAATGTAAATGGATTAATTAAATGATGAGATAAATCATTCAATTAATTTATCATCTAAATGCAAATAAGAATATTATGTAAAGCTAAAATATATTTTACTTCAATTCTACATCAGTTTCAACTGAAGACTTAAATATGAAAGATGGACTTTAAAATGTGCATGGGCGGATTGATACAAACGAGGTAGTTTTTGTGTGCTTTAGCCCACTTTTTCAGGGATTTCAGTTCAGTTCGAGTTGCAGATCAATTACATGCTTTATGACCGCCACTTCGAGATTGAGTTCACTCATTTTTGCATGATTTTGAACCACATTTTCAGGGATTTTTACTTGTGCTCGGATTTCACTTTGGGATTATCGTCTTTTCACTTTCAGATCACTTTCAGTTGCTTATTCATGCAATTTGGAGTGCTTTCATATTGTATATATTGAAAAAGTTTATCTTTTTCAATTTAGTTCTTGTTTTTCAGTCTTTGCACTCTGCAAAGTGAATCATCTTGTAACTCATCTTTTAGATTAATACAACAGTGTTTTACAGGTTCAAAGTGTGTAATTGCAGAAGATTCCTTTGAGTTTCAATACTTTAGAGTTTGCCTTCTAAATTTCAAGCATCATTTTGGTGAAGAATTTGATCGAAGAATTACTGTGTTTCAGTTCTAAAACCTCTGATTTTTTCTGTCTTTTTCACATATCTGTATGCAATTTAGTTTAAGATCACTGGTTATGCACTTTGCTTATAAATTGATTAATAAATTTTGTCATGAAAACCTCATTTTCCCTCAACATTGCATTAGGTCAAAGCCTCTGTTTAAATCATTTAAGTGATTAAATTATTAAATCAGGTTGTGTAGATTAGAGTTTTTGAGAAGTTTATTGTGAGTCATAGCTGCAAGTCATTATCGTTTAGGTGCAATCACCTCTTGTAGATTTAGGATTTCAATTCAAGCAAGCTTTCTATCTCTTTTCCAGTCAAGTCAATTAGTTTTTAGGAGGTTTTTATCAGGGAACTAGCCCTCTCTGGAGATTGATTCTTGAAATTAGGCAACCCACAAGCCTGAGAATCATTCCATGTTTCAACAGATTGCTGAATTTAACTATTCAAGGGTTCGGGTGCAGATCTAATTGACAATAGTTTTTGGCATGCCCGGTGGGACTCTAAAGTTCACTTCAGAGAAGAGATTCAAAGTTTTCAAGTTGTTGTCCTGGTATATACAGCAGCATATTTTCACCTTTCAAAGGTACAAATTTATACCTGGCGACTCCGAGCACAATCCACTAGTTTCAACAGATGAAGTGCTGGTATGTTTCAATTTCAAGCTTAATATTCTGATTTTCAACATTTATATGAGTAAAAATGATAGATTTTCATAGTCAGCATATATACCCACTTCCGTTTCATGAAAATTCTGTCAACCAATCACCCTATCAGCCATATTAGGCCAATCATGCTGCTGGTTTTATCCCAAACAACCATGTAACAACAACCTATCAGCATGCGCAACATGCTTACCTCCCACCCTCCCCCTGCTCAGCCTTTGAATGTCCAAAATCAGCTCCAAGAGGTTGATTATATGAAAAGTAACATGAATAACATAAAGGACATACTATCAGACATCGCAAAGCAAATAGAAGAGTTCAAGAGGCAGCAAGAGTACGATCAACAATAGGAAGAGATGGCCTATCAGGCCTATCTCTACGAGCAAGACTTGCTGATGCAGAGGAGAAAATATGAAGGTCTTGCTACTAAGGAAGAGCATATTAGAATATTGGTTGAGGCCCAATTAGTTTCTTCCATAAAGCATCAGCCAACAGAGAAAGAGGTTTTCAAAGTTTCTACACAATCTCCAAGTAAGTTTTCTAGACTTGACATTCCAAGTTACAGGGGTAATATTCAATCCAATGTTCAGGATCAGCCCCTACAGGAGCTCATGAATGAACAAAATCTGTCAAATCAATCCATTAATCCTCAGCTTTAGACATGTCCAGAACCTGAGCTAAGTAATCAAATTACTAAACAGCCATGGCAGCCTTCTTGGACCAAGTATCCTGACTTCAAAACGCCAAATCTAGTTCAAGAGGCTCACATTCCAAGTTTTAGAGATCCTCTTCTATTGCAAGGACAAGTACATGTCACAAATCCAGCTATGAATCTTCATGAATAGTCACATGTTCTTGTTCAAGAGAGCCAACTTATGCATGCATGTCCTGATACCATTTGCAAAGCAGACTTGCAGCAGGAGGTGAACGAACATGATCAATCAGGATAGCAGGTTGAGGAGCTTGAAAAAGGTATGAAAGGCAATGCTTTCATGTTCTTATCTGATGAATTACCTTCCTTTATTGAGCAGGAAGATGAAAAACAATGTGATGAGTTGTTGATTAAGACTATCAATGTAATAATCAAGTCTTCGTGCAGCTGAAGAAGGAAAATAAACATGAGGAAAGGACGGTTCATGAGGTAAAAACCACTCCTTTTTTATCAAGGGACCAAGAAAGTTCTGATGAGTATTCATTTTGGAATGACCATGAATCCTTTATTTCAAGCTTAGATGGAAAACAAGATCAAGTTGAACATGTTTATGCAGAGAAAATTGAAAGTGAAAGTGAATCTCAGAATTATTATGATTTATTTGATGAACTTCCTCAATTTGTCGATGAAAATGAGGATATCACATGCATGCTAATATCAGTACCTACTTTTGAGCAGCAGAATGACAAAGCTCATCTAGACCTTATGCACAGTTATGATTTAGATGAGAATATATTTTCAGGCATCATAAAGACTTTTTGTTCTAACATTGATGATAGTTTGATGCTATATGAGCCAGTAGCATATGATCAGCCTATTCAGATCAAAGAGCCACACATTCCTTCATTACTTAATGACAGATCAACATCTCTTTTAGATCAGATTGAAATTGAGGCAACAAGAAGGGAGGAGGAAAATCTTACACTGCAAGTGGAGTAGTCTAATAAGCAAGATGGAGTGCCAACAGTGTATAAACAAGAAGACAACAGTAAGAGGCCAAGCTTTATGCCTTCAAAAGGGTGTCCAATCAGGTATTTTTCCAAAGAGGAGTCTACAGAATTACAACAATTCATGGTTTTTCCAAGGCATGTGACTGCAACGTGCCAAGAGGAGCAGCAGGTTAATCTTATTCATATGCCTCAGACTATCATCTTTAATGATCAGTCAAATAAGGAAGGTATGCTTTTTATGATGATCCAAACTATGCTGACGACAGTTTTTGCCACTAAGGAGCAACAGTTAATCAAATGTCTATACTTCTTTTTAATTAATCTTACGTATTTGAAGCATCCTCTGTTGTTAAGAAAGGGCAGTTATTTCTCACAACTAGTGAATGGTCATGTCTGAGCAGTAACGCTATTAGTTGGTGTAGGGTAGGGTAGAGTTTCAGTTATTCTTTCATAGTGTCTCGTATTGTCATGTTTTCAATAAAGTGCAGTTGCTGCACCTGGTTTTTTAGATTTTTTCTTCAATAGAATTGCAGTAGTTTCTTCCAGTTTGTGTGCTTTGAAGCTGAGTCACAAGGTTTTCAGAAGTTTCAAGAGTAGATATTGACTCCATGCCCAATGGATATACGAGGCAACTGGCCTATGGTGTTTAGCAAGCAAACACTTCGCAGAGGTCGCCAATTTGTTGCCTATTTTTAGCTACAGCTCAAAACAGGTAGAGCTGAATTGCATCCATCAAAGAAGGTACAACAATTTTCTACTTAAGTATTCATTATGTTCCAGAACTTTGATTACTTATGAATTTCAAGTGTTATTATGCAAATCTCAGACAAAGGAACTCATAAATTTGCATAAAAGAATGTTGTTTTTATTCATATTGGAAATGTCGAATCTCGCACAAGCCGTGAGAGTAACTAAATTTGATTTACACAATCAAATGATAGATACAAGAAAAATAAAGTACACTATACAACTGAGAATAAAGAAGGCATAGGGTAGAAAGTGATTTGTCATTGCCTGGAATGACGAATCATTGACAAGTCGAGGTCTTCAGTTGTGTTTTCAGCTCCAATTCCAGTCTCCAATCTCCAAAAGCATATGCAAGAACAATAAAAAATGGCATTAGAGATGGTCTCTAAGCAATGACAAATCATATCCTATCATATACCTACACTACCAACAGAAATATAGAATACAATTGATCAAGCATCCATCAGATGATTGCAAAAATTGAGAGGAAAAACATAATTCAATAGAAGCTTTTAGCTTCTTTTATTTTGCTAACATGTTTGTTTCAGTCTGCAGGAACAGGTTCATCATGTTCAAGATCATTTTATCAAATATGTGGAGTAAAACGGGCTCCCACAAGGGTAGAGCCCGACATATCATAAGGACACTTCATATTTGCATCATACATGAGAGTTATTTAATCAAGGACAGAAACAATTATCATCTAAGACTGTCATCAAGAAGAGTATTCAGCATGGTAAAACAAATTTTCACAATTGTTTTTGCTCATCATTCAAAGGAAACAATTAGAAATATATTGCATTTATCATACATTGTTTCAGCTCTTCCTTTCATTTATGTTCACGTTTTAATAAGGCATTGAGCCCTTTATACTGAAGGAAAAGCAGAGTATTCAGCAAGATAATTGTTTCTTACAAATGAAAAGCAACATTCTCATAATTCATAATCAATGCAAGTCATCAGCAGGAGTTTCAGCTGATCAAAAGAATTAAGATAATGACAAGTGAACAGATTTGCAATAATCCAATTCTCTACTGGCTCTTTAATAGAAAACAACAATTTTTTGCCTTAATCAGCATTTAAGAGGTTTGGAAGGTACAAATTCATCAAACAGGCATGTTTGTTTCAAGTATCAAATGAGAATATCAGAAAGATCATGAGTCTGAAAAGATAAATTTTCAACTGCTACTGACAAGGTTAAGAGAAGTTCAGATTTAGCAATATTTACAGCTAATTTTAATTAGCAAATGATAGTTCCAACTATTACCAGTCTTGAAGCTAGCAAAGGATATGTAAAGTGTGGTGGAATCTCATTATGCAAAATGAAGCATTGTCTTTTATCAAACAGGTATACACTATTACAAGTGCCAATGAGACAGCAGTGAGGTATGAGTTGATCAACATTAGCAATGAATGGAGCATCTATTTTTCAATGGTAGTTCTTATTTGCAAAGATACAGAGAAGCAGTTTTGCATGAAAGAAACTCAGCAGCAATTATCATGAGCAGCAATTATAAACAACAATATTCAACAATATATGTTTAAAGCTACAACTAGCTTTCAATTTTTATATTTTATCAAGTGACAATCACAGTTGTGAGAACAATACACTCTACTGTCATAAATACTAAGGGAGGAAGCAGCTTATGAATTAAATGACAAATGCATTCAAAAGTGAGAGAATATCACAGATTTAAAAGGCTTGCATTAACAGTAACAAATATTTCATATATTGATTGAATGGAAGCAATAAAGCTCAAATACCCATGTGGAGTCGTCCTCATATATACGGAAATATAAAGTTTCTACATTTTCAGTTGTGGAATAAAATCAATGACAGATTTTCGTGGTATACAACAAGAGATGTTTAGTTTCCAATCATGGCTGCAGCCTAGAGCTTTCTATTTTCAAAATTTAGAGATGTTCATTTAATTCCTTCACTTTGAAATCATAAGTATATACAGGAGCATTGGAGGTTTTTATGACTAACATACATTTGTGCAAGAATACAATAAAGATAACCATCGAGCTTGAGCAAGTAAAGCAAGACAAGGATTAGATTTTTGTGATTTTAGTTTACTGAGGTTTTTAGTGCTTCATTTAGCCGAATTTGGAGAGAATATTATGCAAGTGAAGGCGTCTCTCAATATACAAACCTTAGGCACACTATTTCTAAGCAAGAGACTCTTGCAAATTCGTGCTTGAAATAAATTTGGGCGAATTAGTGGGGAAAACGTGATAGCTAAGCAAGAACGATTTTGTAATCAGTCACATATTATTTATTAAAGGCATTTTACTAAGGAGAAACCCTAGGCGAGCTTCTTCCTTGCTGAATACAACAGTATAGGGCGTCACATTGATGTAGCCACAACATACACAGGAAAACGTGTTTATTTAAAGAGAAAAACAACTCACATTTTGCTAGTATCCTGGGTCGTGGCCACTTTTGGAACCCTAGAAGGAGGCGTATGAGGAAAATAGGGCTGGAAGCACCATAAGATGAGAGATTCAACTGCTTAAAGGGAATATCAGATGCTGTTAACAACTTCTGGGTAATTCTGGGCCAATTTTCTCATTGTTCCGTTTGATGCCAACAAATTTCTCCAACTTTCTAGAGATTGTAGAATCAGCAAATACAAAAAAAAAAAACAAAGGAAGCAATAGAATGATAATATCATAAAGTTTGTTCAACATTGTGCACAACCACGACTTTAAAACCTCATAAAATGTTACATAATGGAGTTCAAACTGATAAAAACGAATTTACCTTATGAAGTTCAACAAGATTTCAACTCAGGAAGTGTTCAAAAGATGCAGATTCGACCATTCTCGGGTTAAAACCCTACCAAGCAGTGGCAGCCGATTTCTTCCAGAAGCTTCTCCAAGTCAAATGTAAGTAATGATAATGTATTTAGGGTTTGATGGCTTTGTGTCCATTCGCCCTAAGTCAAATGGGGTTTGATTTTTTTTTAATTATTATCAAATGTGCCTAGCAAGTGGTCGGCCTTATCAAGCAATGAAGATTGATGCTAAAGTGTTATGGCAGAATCTTTAAATTATTGATAAATTTATGCCAAGTGTGGTCAAATGGTGGTCTTAGTGAAAGTGTGAAATACATACTAAATGTGATATTGGAGCTTGAAGATTATGAGGCGAAATAAAATATAAATTAGCTTTATTCTTTTTAGTCTTATTTGTATAAATAATGTAAATGGATTAATTAAATGATGAGATAAATCATTCAATTAATTTATCATCTAAATGCAAATAAGAATATTATGTAAAGTTAAAATATATTTTACTTCAGTTCTACATCAGTTTCAACTGAAGACTTAAATATGAAAGATGGACTTTAAAATGTGCATGGGCGGATTGATACAAACGAGGTAGTTTTTGCATGCTTTAGCCCACTTTTTCAGGGATTTCAATTCGGTTCAAGTTGCAAATCAATTACAATGCTTTATGACTGCCACTTCGAGATTGAGTTCACTCATTTTTGCATGAGTTTGAACCACATTTTCAGGGATTTTTACTTGTGCTCGGATTTCACTTTGGGATTATCATCTTTTCACTTTCAGATCACTTTCAGTTGCTTATTCATGCACTTTGGAGTGCTTTCATATTGTATATATTGAAAAAGTTTATCTTTTTCAATTTAGTTCTTGTTTTTTAGTCTTTGCACTCTGTAAAGCGAATCATCTTGTAACTCAGCTTTCAGATTAATACAACAGTGTTTTACAGGTTCAAAGTGTGTAATTGCAGAAGATTCCTTTGAGTTTCAGTACTTTAGAGTTTTCCTTCTAGATTTCAAGCATCATTTTGGTGAAGAATTTGATCGAAGAATTACTGTGTTTCAGTTCTAAAACCTCTGATTTTTTCTATCTTTTTCACATATTTGTATGCAATTTAGTTTAAGATCACTGGTTATGCACTGTGCTTATAAATTGATTAATAAATTTTGTCGTGAAAATGTCATTTTCCCCCAACATTGCATTAGCTCAAAGCCTCTATTGAAATCATTTAAGTGATTAAATTATTAAATCAGGTTGTGCAGATTAGAGTTTTTGAGAAGTTTATTGTGAGTCATAGCTACAAGTCATTATCGTTTAGGTGCAATCACCTCTCGTAGCTTTAGGATTTCAATTCAAGCAAGCTTTCTATCTCTTTTCCAGTCAAGTCAATTAGTTTTTAGGAGGTTTTGATCAGGGAACTAGCCCTCTCTGGAGATTGATTCTCGAAATTAGGCAACCCACAGGCCTGAGAATCATTCCATGTTTCAACAGATTGCTGAATTTAACTATTCAAGTGTTCGGGTGCAGATCTAATTGACAACAATTTTCTCAGTTCAAAATCTTCCGGATGTAATCCAAATGTTTCTGTAAGACGAGTCTTCCTTTGGGCAGTAATCCTTTTGTATTTGAGGAATGAGCTCTAGGCAGTGTGCCTGAATGCATGTGCATTCTCCATTTATAATTCTTTTATACTTTTAACAGAGTATAATCTTGTGGATTAACCTCCACCATGGTTTTTCCCCTAATAGGGTTTCCACATAAAAAATCTTGGTGTTATGTGTGTTTCTGATGTGGTGATGATTCATAATTTCATGTTTATTTATTAGATCTAAGAATAAGTTTAATAAGTATAATTTCTATGACAACTGATTCACCCCCCTCTTAGTTGTCTGCCCTTGTGTTGCCAACAATATTTGGTCTAGTGCATACCATTGCACACATAAAACTACCAATGACACTAGCATAAGGAACCTTAGACATATCCTCAAAATCATCATCAGTATTGATAGTTATGCATATTAAACCTCTATAAAATTGTATCAACATACTTTGACTTAACCAAAGCTTTATGTGACTTTGATCCCTATTGATTTCCATCCCAAGAATGTATTTTGCAACCCCCAAGTCCTTCATATCACCAAAATTGTTTCTTGAGCTCACCAATCATCACCTTGTTGTTACCAATAAACAACATATCATCAACATACAAGATAATAATTAGGATCTAATCATCAATAACCTTAATTTACACACAATGATCCTCTTCGCTCCTAAGAAAACCCAACTTTAATGCAAAAGCACCAAACTTCTGGTACCACATCTTGGGTAACTGTTTCAAACCATACAAAGATCCTTTAACCTGCAAACCAAATTTTCTTTTCTGATACTAGATCTTGGGTAATTGTTTCAAACCATACAAAGATCCTTTAACTTGCAAACCAAATTTTCTTTTCCCTTCACAACAAAATCATTAGGTTGATGCATATAAATCTCCTCAAGATCCCCATGTAAGAAAGCAATTTTAACATCCATTTTCTCTATCTCAAAATTACAAGCAAAAATAATGGATAATAAGAATCTAACAGAAGTTAATTTAGTGTCAGGAGAGAAAAATTCACCAAAATCAACTCCCTCTCTCTGGAAGTAGCCCTTAGCCACTAATCTAGCTTTATACCGCTCTAATTGACCATCTGCTCCAAATTTATTTTTAAATACCCATTTACATCTTATGGGCTTTCTTCCTTTGGGAAAACTAAGAAGATCCTAGGTGTTACAATTACCTGATTCCATCATCTCCTCTTGCATGGCTTGCAACCAATCTTGACTCATTTTCCTTTGAAGAGAGAGCCTCCTTGAAAGATCTCGGTTCATCGTCAATACACAACAAAACAAAAATATAACAAAAATCAGCTGGGCTATACCTGTCGATTGGATTATGTTGTCTTGTGGATCTTTTGAGAATAGGAGTATGAGGCTCTTATTGTTCTTGACCTTTCTCAACCTCTTCCTAATTTTCTTCCTCATGTTCTTTTGTTTGATCAGTAACTTCATTTGATACCTCATCTTCTTCCTCCTCATCCTCAAGTCCAACTCTTTATTCTTCCTGAGGTGCATCTTCTTAATTTCAAAATGCACTCTCTTTTCCTTATCTTTTTCTTTTGGTTGTTTTAGATCATAAATAATACTAAGCTCCTTGAAAATCACATCTCTAGAAAATATATTTTTCTTGGTTAGAGGATTTCATAACTTATAACCTATTACATTATCACCATATCCAATGAAATGCACTTTTTCAGCTTTTGGATCCAACTTAGTTCATTTTTCTTTGGGCACATGAACATAAGTCTCACAGCCAAATACCCTTAAATGTGAAATAGAAGGTTTCTTACTTGTCCACATTTCATAAGGTGTTGTTTCAAGAGCTTTACAAGGAGATCTATGTTGAACAGTCTGGATAACTGAGAGGGGGGGGGTTGAATCAGTTATCATAAAACAATTTCTTTACTTTAGTTAATCTAGAGCAGACTTATATAAATTAGATAATAATCAAACAAATATGAACATGAAAGCACATAATGATGAGACAAAAGAATGTCTCATCTATTAGCCAAATAAAAGCTTGTATTTTTCTTAATTATGGAGTTTATCAAGATTGATCATGATGAGGAAAGTAAGAGATTTTCAGTTGCAATAGTCAAATATTCCATCATATCTTGAAAATTACAATCTGGGTTCTTGAGATTTTTGGATAGAAATTAGGAAAAAGAGGGAAAAAAACCCATTAAATTTCACGAAAACCCAATTCATGGTTTGAGAGAAAACTTCACTAGTCTGATGCTTCAGAAATTTGCTTTGATGCTCCAAAATTTGTTCATTTGTTTGCTTCTATGCCCTGGAATTTCCGAAACTAAGTGAAGGATCATTTATGAAGAGGTTGAGCAATTTGGGCTTCTATGAGCAGTTAAGGGACAACAGTTGAGAGCATCTAAGGGGCAGTTCCAAGCATTAATGCAAGTTGTTGGGTTGTGCAAACAAATGGAGCATATCTAGGAGACAATTTTGGGCAGTTTGAACCATTTCACAACCATCTAGGAGCTTTTTTATGAGCTTTAATGATACACAAGGGAAAGGCATGACTTTTTCAGCAGTCAAATGTCTTTTTGGAGCTTGTTTAGGGGCTACAAAATAGGCATTTTTTTTTAGGACGACCAAAGAAGATTGACTCAACAAGATGAAGGAAAGACTTATCTTTTTTCCTCAACACATGTTCCTATCTTCTAGCAAGTTGTTGCACAAAAATTAAGGATCATCTTTTAGATTAGTTGAAGATAAGAATTATATAAATTCATTGTAATCAAGGAATCAAATGGAGAAAAGTTTTCTAGAATAATAAAGTTTAGTTTATTTTGCAGCAGTAGTGTAGTTGTCTATAGTTTTCATTTCTTAGTTTATTTTCTAGCAATCTATCTATTTCTAGTTCTTTACATTTCCAGTATTTTCCTTTACAAGTTTCTTAAGATAGATTTGATTCCAGCATTTTCATTTTCAAGCTCTTAGATTAGATTTGATTCCAACAATTTCTTTCTAGCAATTTGTAGAAAAAGTATGTCATGCAAATGATTATGATATTGCTATCGATTCAACTGTAGTTTCTCGAAGCCAAACCTATCAACGGCGTTTCGCGAGTAAGTATTCGACTCACTGCGGGAAAAATACCTCCTACTTATCATGCAAATGATTTCTCCTTGCATATTTCCATGGACACCACCCTGGATTGATATTTATAATTAAATGATGAGGAATGCAATGAAACTCATCACATAACAACACCATGCACAATAGACACCAAAACGGCCAGTGGAAACCCAAGAAGGAAAACCACGGAGAATGCTAATTCTCAATTATAGAACACTGGTTAAGGTGATTTTTACAATGGCTCACTGCAAAAATGCTCACTACAGATAAGGTGGGTGGGCTCACCACCCAATTAATACATCTGATTACAAAATAGTCTCATTGACAAAAAATGAACTGATGAAGTTGCATCTACATATGCATCAATTCAGTTCCGGTTAAGAGCACAATATCTGTGTGTAGTAGATCCGGTCAAGAATCTTTTGCATACCTTCCTTGCACAACCTCTGCAAAACAAATTATTTCTTCCTAACACTTGCTTTCAGCTTTCTTATCACATAATCCTTCACACCCTTCTATCTTCTCACACACACTATGCTTCTTACTTCATCGAACAAAATCAACTTTTACTTATACCATTCAAAAACATAATGTCTTCATATTCTTCTAAGTCATCCAAACACAATTTGATTTAGATCATCACAAAACATGTCGGCATGAAGAGCAACCTTGAAATATTCAATAAGGCTTGGAACAGAAGCACTAGACCCAAAAGATAGGTCACACATAAAGATCTTACCATGTTACCAAGGGAACCATAAATAGGTCATACATAAGATAGAAAACTTTGAATTATAAAATATATTCCAAAGTTGATGGGAATGCCACAACCAAGACCAAATCTTGATTATCATCAATTTCAGTATCAATAGGAGAAACACAAATAGACATACCAAAACTTGTAACATGCTACATGAATGTCTAGATAGCAAGGATACCCAGAATAAGCTTTGAGCATAGTAGCCAACATCAAGAGATTAGTCTTCATTATTCTACATTAATTGACTTCCACAAATGTCCAAAAAGAAGTACTGTCATATCAGGATCAAGGATAACATCCACACTATGCAACATCATAGCACTTGATAGGATAGATCATTTCTGTATATCATCCAGAGCCCAACCTTCAAGACCCTAGGTTTTGACATCAATGACAACAATGTTAAATCATCTCAACAACTTCTCAACAATCTCCCCCTTTCGCATTGATGGAAAAACAACAAAAGCTCAAAAATATAAAACTCCAAAAATCCAAGCGCTCCCCCTTTGTCAAGCAATTCAATACCTTTTCTTATTTTTGTTTTCTCTTCATTTTCTCCACCTTTTTTTCATCAAAGGAAAAGGTCCAAATAAGAACATTCAGAGATCAAGTAAAAATAACATTTTCACATGAAATTTTTTCTTGTACCTTTCTCTCATTGTTAGAAGATCCTCTTCCAAGCTTGCACTGTAGAAACCATTCTAGAACACATACTATCCAATACATTCAACAACATAAATGAAGACAACCAGTCCGAGACATGCACTATCATTCACAATCCTCTGCATCAGAAAGTATCCTAGAGAGATGATCCAACCGACCTCAACAATTTATTTGACCAACCAAAAGTTCTAACCAAATCTCCTCTTTGCCTCTGAGTAGACAATAACTCAGCTTGCAACTCTCCAACTCTTATTCTTTTTTTTCATCTTTATCTTTGAATAAGTCAAAAAACTTTCCAAAATCATTCATTTCAGATTCAATAGTATCAATTCTACTTCTAAAATTATCAACAAAAATAGGTCACCGGAGACAATACTTGTAGATGTTAGACATCTCTTTAATGCATTCTCTTGTCTCACCAATGTGTTTAGATAAAAAATTGGCTTTTGACACATCTTCTCTCAATCATAGCTTGTATTTTATGACCTTCACCTTTCCCAAGAACAACCTTTCTTTTCAATAACTTCTACTAGATCACCTAGTAGCAAGCTAGAAATAATTGAAATAGTAATACCCTCTGGCGAACAATCCAACTAAGGCATCTTCAATTCTAAGCCTACCTGATCAAGAATGCATACCAAATTTCACCAATCTTTTTCATATCACCTTCACACAACATTGAAAGAACTTCATCTAGATCAAAAGAGTCAGATCTAGGTAGAGACTCTTCTTCCTTCTCCTTCTCTTTTGACACATCTTTTGTATTAACTTTCCTCCTTTTTAGGTTCCGAAGGGGAACCACCAATGGCAACCTCTAACTCCTTACCGGAGGAGGAAACCTCATCAAAATAACTGATAGAGATAGCATTAAACATTATCACACTGAAGAATAGATTCATCTACAAGGATGAGAAATAAACTTTGCATGCACTTGTTTTATCTTCCATACATCCCAAATATCTATAAAGTTGCTTTCCAACAAGGATGCCAGACTTCCACTTAACATTCTCCTTTAACGATAGCGAACTCAAAAAGTAAAATACTAAACATAAGAGCAGAGACCCAAACCAAAAAGGATAACTCTCAACCAAAGACATTTTGACATTCTCAATTAGGTTTACCATTGTGAGGCTACACAAGTCAAACTACTTATTTTCCTTCACCATCTTATGTGCAAGATACACAACAATAGCCGAAGTAGAACCTTCACGATTTCAGAAATAGATTTTGTAAATGATACCATAAGCAACATACCTTATTGCAGGATCAAAAATGGTATTTATCAGTAGAGCTCAGGGGTCTTTTTCGATACTAGTAAGTTACTCCACATCTTTATATTTCACCTTTTTCTTCCCAGGGAGGTCACCAACACTGCACAATCAAGTAATAGCTTCAATGGCTTCCTTAGTGATAGGATAGGGTTTGTCCAAAATGATGTTGTCCTTGAATCGACTCAACAAGAACAAGATAGATTCACTGTCAGAAAACTAGGGAAATTCTCCCCATAGATCCATACCTAGGTCACTTACATTTTGTGATTCATCAATCTTTAGCCCTAGTTCCATTTCCTTCATCTTTCGATGATCAAATTCGTCCAACTCTACTCCTTTTAGCCTCATCCAAATACTGCCACTGAATTCTCTATCAACGGATTCCATCACCACACTCAACTTCTTCAATCTATTTGTCACTCAGTGAAACCTTCTTCTCCTTCTTTGCAAACTGTGTGAAATGATTTGAAACTCCACCTTTTATCCTTAATTTCTCATGATGATTTTGCTGCCAAAAAATTACATCAATGATGCCATCACTTTTACTTCTCTTTTCAATCAGCGAGATTAAGCTTCATCATATATCACCAACTAGATCGAACTTACTCATGTCAAAAACATATCAATATTACTTTAGTGAGAGGGAACTGATAGGATATGCATTGCAAAACTCCCCCTAAGCCAAGGAAGTTGGCTCAAATTTTGGTAGGGCATGTACCATGATGTGGTACCATAGAAGATATTTCCACACTCATTTCCTTTTTCTTCCACACCATGATGGTCTTCGTCTTAGATTCATTTGATTCTGCATCCTTCTTTTTGTTTTTAGGCTTTTATGGAGCAACATATCACATGTGTTAGCATAATGTCTGGGTTGACTGCACTTGTAACATTTTTCTCCTGACTTAACTAAGTGAACCCTAGATTTGCACTGATTAGCTTTGTGACCATAACCATGGCATGAATTGAAATTACCATGAAAGAGATTATTCATTTGATTCCTTCTAGCCGGATTAGATAATTGACTTCTACAATGACCTGCTTTGTGACCAAACTTGTGACAGTTAAAGCATTGATTACTTGGTTCCTTCTTGCTTCTGCACTTTATAGCCTTATGTCCAATTTTTTTTCATAAAAAACAATATCCATTGAATGATAAGTACCTTTGAGCATTTGGTTGCCTAACCGGAGGTCTTTTTGTACGTGTTCAAGCCTTGCTTGTTACAATAGATCTTGCTTCAGCTTCAACTACTTTGTCTTCACCCTTAGTTTTCTAATTTGAGCTTTCACCGGAGAAGCCAAGTCCTTCCTTATCCTTGGGACATTTATGTAGGGACAAGATGTGATTTAGAATTATGCTACTTTCACATACTCTTGCTTCTGATTTCAACCTTCTTAACTCTTGATCTAACTTCTCATTTTCTTCTAATTTTTGTTTGATGGTATCCATGATATTTTCTTTAGTCTTCTTCCATTCTTCCATTTTCTATTTCATGGTATCTTTGAGATCTTCTTCAGCCTTCTTACATTCATCCAACCGTAGCTTTAGATCCACAACACTTTCCTTTGATTCCTTTAATTCCTGGTTGACCTCTCTATGTCTTGCTTTGAATTTCCAGATTTGCTCCCTTAACTTTGCAATACAAGCATTTGCCTCCTTGAGGTTTTCTTTCAATTATTCATTTTAAGATTTCGTGCTTTCCATATCATCTAATATTTTCTTCAATTCTTCCTCAAATTAGTAATCTCCTACCATCTTCTTCAAGTTTCCAAGATCTCTCTCAAGCGGTTAAGCTCTATCTCCATGGGACCAAGCTTTGATACTAATTGTTGAACAGTCTGGATAACTGAGAGGGTGGTGAATTAGTTATCATAAAATAATTTCTTTAGTTTAGTTAATCTAGAGCAAGCTTATATCAATTAGATAATAATCAGATAGATATGAACATGAAAGCACATAACAACACCATGCACAATAGACACCAAAATTTATGTGAAAACTCAAGAAGGGAAAAACCACGGAGAATAATAATTCTCAATTATAAAACACTGGTTAAGGTGACATTGGTTAAGGTGATTTTTACAATGGCTCACTGCCAAAATGCTCACTACATGTAACGCTCACTACCCGATTAATACATCTAATTAACAAATAGTCTCACTAACAAAAAATGAACTGATGAAGTTGCATCTACATATGCATCAATTCAGTTCCAATTAAGAGCACAATATCTTTCTGTAGTAGATCCAATCAAGAATCTTTTGCATACCTTCCTCTCACAACCTCTACAAAATAGAGTATTTCTTCCTGACATTTTCCTTCAACTTTCTTATGACATAATCCTTCACACCCTTTTATCTTCTTGCACACACCACGCTTCTTACTTCATCGAACAAAATCAACTTTTACTTATACCATTCCAAAACACAATGTCTTCATAGTCTTCTAAGTCGACTAGACACAATTTGAATTAGATCACCACAAAACATGTCGGCATGAAGAGCAACCTTGAAATATTCAATAAGGCTTGGCACGCAAGCACTAGACCCAAAAGATAGGTCACACATAAAAATATTACCACGTTACCAAGGGACCCATAAATAGGTCATACATAAGATAGCAAACTTTGATTACAAAATATATTTTGGAGTTGATGGGAATGCCACAACCAAGTTCGAATCTTGATTATCATCAATTTCAGTATCAACTGGAGAAACACAAATCGATATACCAAAACTTGTAACATGCTACATGAATGTCCGGATAGTAAGGATACCCGAAATAAGCTTTGAGCACAACAACCAACATCAAGAGATTAGTCTTCATTATTCTGCATTAACTGACTTCCACGAATGTCCAAAAAGAAGTACTACCATATCCAAATTAAGGATAACATCCACACTACGGTGCAACATCATAGCACTCGATAGGATAGATCTATTATGTATATCATCCAAAGCATAACCTTTTGAACCCCAAGTCTTGACATCAATGACAACAATGCTAAATCATCTCAACAACTTCTCAAAAATCTCCCCCTTTGGCATTGATGGAAAAACAACAAAAGCTCAAAAATACAAAACTCCAAAACTCCAAGCGCTCCCCCTTTGTCAAGCAATTCAATATATTTTCTTGTTTTTGTTTTATCTTCATTTTCTCCCCCTTTCTTCCATCAAAGGCAAAGGGCCAAAGAAGAATATTCAGGAGATCAAGTAAAAATAACATTTTTCACATGAATTTTTTTCTTGTACCTTTCTTTCACACTTGGAAGAATCCTCTTCCAAGCTTGCATTGCAGAAACCATTCTAGCACACATACTATCCAATAGAGTCAACAACGTAAATGATGATGACCAGTCTGGAGACAGGCACTATTGTTCACAATCCTCTACATTAGAAAGTATCCCAGAGAGATGATCCAACTAGACCTCAACAATTTCTTTGACCAACTAGAAAGTTCTAACCAAATCTCCCCTTTGCCTCTGAGTAGATAATAACTCAACTTGCAACTCTTCAAATTTTATTCTTTGTTTTCCATCTTTATATTTCAAGAAGTCAAAACACTTCCCAAAATCATTCATTTCAGATTCAATAGTTTCAATTCTACTTCTAAAATTATCAACAACAACAGGCTACCGAAGACAATACCTGTAGATATTAGACATCTCTTTAATGCATTCTCTTGTCTCACCAATGTGTTTAGATAATTTTTGTTTGGATTTGACACATCTTCTCTCAATCATAGCTTGGATTTTATGACCTTCAACTCCTTCCTGTAACAACTTTTCTTCAATAACTTCTACCAGATCATCTGGTAGCGAGCCAGAAATAACTAGAATAGCAATACCCTTCTTGTGTAGATAATCAACTAAGGCATCTTCGATTCTAAGCCTATTGACCAGAGAGTAGGCATACCACATTTCACCAATCTTTTTCATATCACCTTCATCCAACATTGAATGAAATTTGAATCTAGATCGAAAGAGTCAAATCTAGGAAGAGACTCTTCTTCCTTCTCCTTCTCTTCTGACACATCTTTTGTATTAAATTTCCTCCTTTTAGGTTCTGGAGGGGAACCACCAATGACAACCTCTAACTCCTTACCGAAGGAGGAACCCTCCTCAAACTGACTAATAGACATAGCATTAGACACTATCACACTAGAGCACAGATTCATCTACAAGGATGAGAAATAAACTTTGCATGCACTTGCTTTATCTTCCATACAGTCCAAATATCTATAAAGTTGCTTTCCAATAGGGTTGTTGGACTTCCACTTAACATTCTCCTTTGATGATAGTGAACTCAGAAAGTAAAATACTAAGCATATGAGCATAGACCCAAACTGGAAAGGATAACTCTCAACCAGAGACATTCTAACATTTTCAATTAGGTTTTCCATTGTGAGGCTACACAAGTCAAACTGCTTATTTTCCTTCACCATCTTATGTGAAAGATACACAACAATAGCCGAAGTAGAACCTTCATGATTTTAGAAATAAATTTTGTAAGTGATACCATAAGCAACATACCTTATTGCAGGATTGACAATGGTATTTATTAGTAGAGCTCGGAGGTCTTTGTCGATACTAGTAAGTTCCTCCATGTCTCTATATTTCACCGTTTTCTTCCCAGGGAGGTCACCAACACTGCACAATCCAGTAATAGCTTCAATGGCTTCCTTAGTGATCAAATAGGGTTTTTCCAAAAGGATGCTACCATCCTTGAATCGACTCAACATGAATAAGATAGACTCTCTGTCTAGAAACTAGGGAAATTCTCCCCATAGATCCATACCTAGGGAACTTACATTATGTGATTCATCAGTCTTCAACCCTAGTTCCATTTCCTTCATCTTTTAATGATCAAATTCATCCAACTCTACTCCTTTCAGCCTCAGCCAAATACCCCCACTGAATTCTCTATCAACGGATTCCATCATCATGCTTAGCTTCTTCAATCTATTTTCCGCTCAACAAAACCTTCTTCTCCTTTTTTGCAAGCTCTGAGAAATGATTTGAAACTCCATCTTTTATCCTTAATTTCTCATGATGATTTTTCTACCAAAAACTTACATCGATGATGCCATCACTTATACTTTGCTTTTCAATTAGCCGGATTAAGCTTCATCATATATCACCAATTGGATTGAACTTAGTCATGTCAAAAGCATATCAATATTACTTTAGAGAGGGGGAACCAACAAGATATGCATTGCAAAACTCTCCTTGAGCCAAGGCAGTTGGCTCAAATTCTAGTAGGGCATGTACCGGGATGCGGTACCACAGAAGAGCTTTTCGCACTTGTTTCCTTTTTCTTCCACACCATGACAACCTTCTTAGATTCATCTGATTTTGCAACCTTCTTTTTATTTTTAGACTTTTTCGGAGCAACATATCTGCATGTGTTAGCATAATGTCAGTGTTGACTGCACTTGTAACATCTTTGTTCTAACTTAATTGAGTTAACCCTAGATTTGCACTGATTAGCTTTGTGACCATAACCATGGCATGAATAGCAATTACCATGAAAGAGATTATTCATTCCATTCCTTCTAGCCAGATTAGATAATTGACTTTTGCAATTACTTGCTTTATGACCAAACTTGTGACAGTTAAAGCATTGAGTACTTGGTTCCTTCTTGCTTCTACACTCTACAACCTTATGTCCAAAATTTTTGCATAGAAAACAATATCCATTGAATGATAAGTACCTTTGAGAATTTGGTTGCCTGATCGGAGGTCTTTTTGTATGTGTTCGAGCCTTGCTTGTTACAATAGATCTCACTTCAGCTTCAACTAATTTGTCTTCACCCTTAGTGTTCTGATTGAGCTTTCACTGGAGAAGCCAAGTCCTTCCTTATCCTTGTGACATTTATATAGGGACAAGAGTTGATCTAGAATTATGCTACTTTCACATAACCTTGCTTTTGATTTCAGCCTTCTTAACTCTTGATCTAAATTCTCATTTTCTTTTGATTTTTGTTTGATGGTATCCTTTCAATTTTCTTCAATTTTCTTCCATTCTTCCATTTTCTATTTGATGGTATCTTTGAGATCTTCTTCAACCTTCTTACATTCATCCAATTGTAGCTTTATATCCACAACACTTTCCTTTGACTCCTTTAATTCTTGGCTGACCTCTCTATGTCTTGCTTTGAATTTCTGGATTTGCTCCCTTAGCTTTGCAATACAAGCATTTGACTCCTTGAGGATTTCTTTCAATTCTTCATTTTCAGATTTTGTGCTTTCCATATCATCTAATATTGTCTTCAGTTCTTCCTTAAAGTAGTAATATCCTTCCATCTTCTTCAAGTTGCCAAGATCTCCCTCAAGCGGTTAAGCTCTATCTCCAAGGGACCAAGCTCTGATACCAATTGTTGAATAGTCTAGATAACTGAGAGGGGGGTGAATAATTTATCATAAAACAATTTCTTTACTTTAGTTAATCTAGAGTAGGCTTATATCAATCAAATAATAATCAAACAAATGTGAACATGAAAGCACATAACAATACCATGCATAATAGACACCATAATTTACATGAAAACCCAAGAAGGGAAAAACCACAGAGAATGCTAATTCTTAATTATAAAACACCAGTTAAGATGACACTGGTTAAGGTGATTTTTATAATGGCTCACTGCAAAATTCTCATTGTAGGTAAGGCTCATTACCGGTGGGCTCATTGCTCAATTAATACATCTGATTACAAAATAGTCTCACTAACAAAAAATGAACTGATGAAGTTGCATCTACATATGCATGAATTCAGTTCTAGTTAAGAGCACAATATTTGTTTGCATTAAATTTGGTCAAGAATCTTCTGCATACCTTCCTTGCACAACCTATTCAAAACATATTATTTCTTACTGATACTTTCCTGCAGCTTTCTTATCGCATAATCCTTCTCACCCATTTATCTGCTCACACACACCATGCTTCTTACTTCATTGAACAAAATCAAATTTTACTTATACCATTCCAAAACACAATGTCTTCATAGTCTTCTAAATTGGCCAGACATAATTTGAATTAGATCACCACAAAATATGTCAGCATGAAGAGCAACCTTGAAATATTCAATAAGGCTTGGCACACAAGCACTAGACCCAAAAGATAGGTCACACATAAAGATATTCTTACCACATTACTAAGGGACCCATAAACAGGTCATACATAAGATAACAAACTTTGAGTTACAAAATATATTCTGGAGCTGATGGGAATGCCACAACCAAGACCAAATCTTGATTATCATAAATTTCAGTATCAACCAGAGAAACACAAATAGACATACCAAAACTTGTAACATGGCACATGAATGTCCAGATAACACAGATACCCAGAATAAGCTTTGAGCACAACAACCAACATCAAGAGATTAGTCTTCATTATTCTACATTAACTGACTTCCACAGATGTCCAAAAAGAAGTACAATCATATTTGGATCAAGGATACCATCCACACTACACAACATCATAGCACTCGTCAGGATAGATCATTTTTGTATATCATTCGGAGCACAACCTTCTAGACCCCAAGTTTTGACATCAATGACAACAATGCTAAATCATTTCAACAACTTCTCAACAATATATTCAACAAGTAACAAGCAGTACTTATAGCTTCTTCCCAAAATCATCTATCAAGCCATGAATTACTTAGTATACTTCTGGATCTTTCCATGATTTTTTGATTCATCCTTTCTGCCACTCCATTCTATTGAGGAGTGTAAGTAGTAGTTTTTTGTCGAACAATTCCTGCATGCTTACAAAATTCATCAAATTCCTTAGAACAATATTTCCCTCCATTATCAGACCTCAAAACCTTAATATTATAATCTATTTTCTTTTCATCTAAGGATTTAAATTCTTTAAACTTAGTGAAAACTTCATATTTATGTCTCATAAAATATAACCAGGTATATCTTGTAACATCATCAATGAAGGAAACAAAATATCTATATTTTTCAATTGATTCCACATCCACAGGACCAAATACATTTGAATGAATAAGTTCCAATTTATTCTTAGATTTAGTACTACCAGAAGTAAAATATCTTCTATTTTGTTTACCAAACACACAATGTTCACAGAAATCAAAACTCTCATCAGAATATGAAAAACTGTCTAACAAATTTCTATTCAAAATGGTTTTAAAACTAGTATCACTAATGTGGCCCAATCTACGGTGCCACAACATACAAGTATTTTCAGATTTTTTATTTACATTGGTAGAGTTAACAATAGTAGTGGCTTCAAGCCTAAACATAGTCCCCTTCCTTGTCCCTCTTGCTATCACTAGATTTCCTCTTACCAATATGCAACCATGCTTATCAAACGTTACATGTATTCCCAAATCATTCAACTTCGAAACTGAAATCAGATTTCTAGCTACTCCAGGAACATGCAAAACACCAAGGAGGGTTTTAATTCTCCCATCACTAAAACACAACCGTATCTTACCCCTTTCGACAATAGGATATGAAGAATTATCACCGAGGTAGATTTCGCCTCCATCATATTTTCATATGTGGAAAACAACTCCTTATGAGGAGTCATATGAAATGAGCATCCTAAATCAATTAATCAAAGTTCATTAGTTGTAGAATGAAGATAAGAAACCAAAGCTTCATCACCTAAATTTGAGGATTTCTCTGTGGAGGAAACAACTTGTTTCTTTGGATTTTTGCATTCCTTCTTCACATGCCCTCTTTTTCCATAGTTCTAGCATTTCACTCTGTTCTTCTTTCCAGGAGTCTTAGATTTTTCCTTAGACTTCTCCTTAGGCCCATTCTTGTCTCCTTTATACCCTCTTTCTTTAAACCTTCCCCTGACATTGAGAGCATCACCTGAACTATCCATATCCTTTTTCCTCATTTCTTGTAACAAAGTTGCTACAAGAGCATCTATCTTTGGATCTTCAATGTTAGCAATGATAGCAAGTATGAAGTTATCCCAAGACTCAGGTAAAGAACAAAGAAGCATAATGCATTTATCTTCTTCAACATTAACATCAATAGAGTCTGGTCAACTCAAAACCAAATTAAAAGAATTTAAATGCTCGGTTATAGATTCACCTTCCCTCATCTTAAGAGAAAACAACTTTCGCTTCAAGTAGAGTTTATTTACTAGACTTTTTGCTTGATATATCTCACCTATCCAGTTCCAAAAAGCATATGCAGTCTTTTCTTTTGAGACATTCAAGAGAACGTAATCAAAAAGACATAATTTGATAGTACCACGTGCCTTTTTATCTATCTTCTCCCAATCTTCATCACTCATTTTCTCGGGTTTCTTTTCATTTGTTATTGCCACCCATTGATCTCGTTCTTCAAGGAGATCCTCCATTTTCAACTTCCACAACTCAAATCCCACTCTATTAAATTTTTCTAAGTCCAAATGAGAAGAAGTTGCAGCCATGGTTTAACACAAAAACTGCAAAAAATAGATCAACCAAAACTCCCACTATAGCTTAAAAAACCTCCGTTCTACCACCCAAGACACAAAACTAGCTAGGATATGATACCAAATGTTAGAAAATGATAGGTGAATAGCAATAATAGAAGGTTTAAACAATTGTAAATTATATCTAACAGTGTTAACCATATGGAGTTTAAATTAGCTATAACAATGAAATACAACAACGGAAAGCAGAACACATAACACAGTGTTTAACATGGAGAAACCCTTTTAGGAAAAAATTCCACCAAAGAAGAGATGAATAGCTTGTATTAACAAAAAATATGTTTACAATACATCCACTCTAACTCCTCTTCAATCTGGCAACATTTGTATACCTATAAAACATCTTATAGTGTCTCCAACTCAACCCCTCAATATATAGACTCATGGGGGCTCAAAATACCACCATAAAACATTACCATGGGTCAAAAAAAGGTTCAAAAATACCATGGTAAAAATCCATTAGGCGCCTTACATGCTAAACATGGTCTCTTACACGACATTACACCCTCTTACAAGTTATCATAAGAATCCCTAAAAAATAGGAGATGCTCTTACATGTGTCATAAACCATCAATAGTTATGCAAATATTCTCTTACGTGTGTCATAGATGATTCTCACATCCAAAATGACATCCCTCACTTTTATCCTTTATAGTTGTCATAGAATCCATCATAAAATCCTTAAAAATAGGCTTTCCATGTTATACCACTAAGTGGTCATCTTTTGACAACTAACAACTTATTTTTCAAGGCACCAACATGTGGCAAAAGTGTCAACTCAAAATCTAATGCCACTTTTGATGGAGCACAATTATTTAATAACATAAGTGATATTTATCCATGAGAAAACTAAAGTAATAATAAATAAACAACTTAGGAATTTCCAAGGTTGAGACACCTTGATTCCCAACATTGGGCTGTTGGGAAGAAAGCAGGTTTGAATGGTATTTGACTGCCTATCGTGCCATATAAGGAGACTTTTTTTGCAACATTAAACTGCATTATATCTCAAAATATTAATTTTCAATCCAGCCATGGCAATAAGAGGAGAAGTTCAACTAGTTTTTGAGGGTTGTTTCAAACATAAAGTTATACACCTTTTAACTACATTTTCAATGGTGGGTTGTTAGTGGCATTGACTTAGTCAAATGCCAATGGTGGCATTTATATGCATAGCATAGAAGTCTATTTTGTTTGTTCTTTTCCCATGCCTGACAACATAGGAAAATCATGGAATTTGGAGAGCTATTTGAGCCTCCAAGTTAAACTGATTTCTATCTTTAAAGTAAACCATTTTTAGCATAAATAAAGATCAACTACTCATTCTTTAGATTGTTCATTAGTTTTGTAATCTTTGAGATAGCTACATATGCGATATTTGAGGGAAGAATTAAGCATAGTGAGAAGAGCATTTGAAAGTTGCATATCAATACATCATATATTGGGATTAGTTTTACTTTATTAGAATTTTATTGTTCAATAGTTTCAAACTAATTGTAATAGAATCAAAATAATAGTGCAAGGATAGTGTTGTGTGCCAAAGTTGATAGGACAATAGGTTCAAAGCTGAGTTAAAGTGTATATTTGAAGCAAGGAGTACCAAAATCAAATCCAAGATATTGTGGACAATGATTTTGGATTGCCCAACTGCTTTAGCTCCTTTCAGGGTTTTTCACCAAAAAGGAGAAAGGGATGGGGTCCAAAATGCAAATGTCTACACTCAAGATTAATGTAAATGAGATTTAATATGTCTAATTATGATGTACTAATGCACTGATCTAAAAATAAAATGATTTAATAATGTTACACCTAAGAAATGCAAAGTGCTGGAAAACACATTGTGATATGCAAGAACACCTAAAAATGCAAGTAAATGATGAAATAATAGAACAAAATTGGAGAGGTGCACCTGGAATTTGAAATCTAATGTGGAGAGATTCTGGAATCCTGAAAATATTGATTGGGACACTTACGCCAGGTTGGGCGACTTAGTCCTAGTTTTTGGGAAAACTTGCTGGAACAGGAATTTGCCAAATGGGTATCCAAAAATACATAAAGCACTTTTTAGGCCCGACAATGGAACTAATCTACCACTAGTGGCGACTTAGTCCACCTACATATTTCATGAATCTTGAGGTAGGATCTTGTAGCTTCAGGTCTGCATTTGCTTTTCTAACAGGTGTCCGCTCTTGATTTTGCAGAAAACGGGATAAAAAGAGTCTCCAAGCTTGAATTAGGGTTATGTTGACTTGAATAATTTTGACGACTTCTTGACCACTTTTCAACACCTATTTCTTTGACAAATCTGCTTACAAAGTCTGCAAACACACATGCAAAGAGGGAAAAGTGGTTATGGGTTAGAGGATGAAATCCCGCCAAAAATTTAAAATAATTTTGAGTTTTGTGCCAAAAAGGACTAAGTCGCCCCTATTGGCGACTTAGTCCCACTTAAGAAAATTAAGTGGGTGTCAGGAATTACGGGGAATTAAATGTTTTCCAATGGGAATATCCTCAAAAAAAACTTAAGAATGGTCGGAAAGTGCATTAAGGGGACATCTAAACATGAGAAAGGGTTGAATTAGTGATGAAAAGTATAGAAAAGCGTGAAAGTGGGTTACAACACTTCACAACACTTTGAAATAAGACTTGGTAAGTGATAAAAAAAGAGTTATTTAGGTGAATTATAATGAAAGGGCTCTAGAAAAGTGTGAAAGTGGGTTACAACACTTCACAACACCTTTACAAGACAACCTAGAAGTCTTAATGATTCACAAGGGTCCAAGACCTAATGTAAATGTGTTGACCACATTACAACATTAAATCTAGGAAAAATCAAGCCAAAGTCCATAAGAGAGACTCTAGTGAGTATAAAAATGTCAACTATACATTTTTTGGCGACACATTAAGCCCCCACTTTAGTGAGAGGATGAACTTGCTTCAAACTCTTGCTTTCTAGTGCCTTGTTGAGTGCCGACAAAGCTTCAAAGCTAAATCTGGTACCCATCACTTTGGATGATGGTGAAGAACTCTTGATGGAATTTGAGACCCAGAGCAAAATGCTTGGCCTAGCCAAGAAGAGTTGGGAAGAAGGAAAGCATGAGTGGCAAACTCACCTTGAGAAGTTGCACGAGTCAAACACTTCTTCTGGGTGATTGTATTTTCTTTTATACATTTCAATTTATTATTCAGATTTCAGTGTACATATGTAGATGGTATAGGACAATTTTTCAGTGTAAATAGCACCCTTAGGGGGAGTCATAAAGTTTTTAGCTTGTTATTCTTGTATATATATACACATATCCATCAGAGGGAGTTTTGGTATATGAAGAAACATGTTTTGTGCCCTTTGCCCTTGATGTCAAAGGGGGAGAGTAGTTTCAAAGAGAAAATTTTGGCATGTTGCCATCAATGACAAAAGGGGAGATTGTTGGAGGAATAAGAAGATTGTCATTGATATGATTACCGACAACATGAGCATGGAGTATAAGTTGTATAGTATGTGTGGTTCAGTGTTGTCATTGATGTCAACATTGTATTTCGGTATGAAGATCACAATGTAGACCAATTTGTATAGCTTGAGCATGTTTAATGATGATTATCAAGTGCAATTTTACAAGGTTTGATCTAGTGAAGATAGTTGAAGTGAGAAATTGACTAAGTGTCAAAACATATAACTCGGTGTACAAGACATTTGGTATTTTGGTCTACATTGGTTTGTTGTGTAGAATATTGCTCTGCGATTTTGGGGTAACTTTGTTGGATGTTAGAAGAGTCTAAATCCAGAGTTTCACAGTGTTTCAGTTTCTGGTGTTGAAGATATGAATGACAGAAGTTCTAGTATGGCAGTTACAGTGTTACCAGTACAATATGTATGTTTTGGAGGATCCACATCTCTTCGTGGATTGGTATTTGGATTTGTAGAATTATGGAGATGTTAACAGGTGTCAGTAGCACCTATATTCCAAGTGGCATGAAGTTTTGAGGTCCACATGTTGGTTTGAGGTTGAACAGTTGATGAATTTTGATGTTAGGTCTTACTGATGTCGACCTAATAAATTTTGGGTATTATGGAGTTTTGAGAAGTATTGATCCATTATGTGTGAGCTATTATAGGTCCATGTCGACCTATTTGGACTTGTTATAATTTTTAAATCATAGTGCAAAGTGTGTATGTGTGTATGTTGAGCCAACATGTTATATTTTGTATAATACATCTATTTAGGCCGACCAAATTGATGTTGTAGGTGTTTTCTAGATAAAGCAGATATATATGTAAGATCTTTTTCGGTGTTTTGGTGATGGTAATAAAAGGTGATGTACAGTTAATGCAAATTGTGTGACTGTAAGGTGAATGCAAAGCATAGCAAAATGTTAGTGCAAATTAGTATGAAGTGTGTGAATTCGGTATATTGAGTTTCAATGGAACTATATCCCAACATGTTATAGATGCATTTGTAATAGTTCATATTTTGGTTGTGAGCCACCTCTCTCTTCTATCTTTTCTTCTTTCTGTGGGCAGTGAGTCCACCTGCAGTGAACAATTCTGTAATATCTTATAATCAGTTATAATATATTGTGAGCTAATCCTCACCATGATTTTTCCCATTTTGGGGTTTCCATGTAAAAATCTGGTGTTCATGTGTTATGTGATGTTGATGGTTGCTTTCATGCTTTCCTTTTCTACTGCAAATTGAATATGCTATGTGGAATGAATGTTTAAATGTTTAAGTGGTTTCAAAGAATACTGATTCACCCTCCCTCTCAATATTCCAGGGGTTCAACAAACTCCATAAATATTTTGATAAAATATGTTGAAAATAGTAGTAGCTACATAAAGTCAAGAGAATAAAATATATTTTTAAGCTTGGTATCCTAACTCCAAACACAATGAATGCAAATCAAACTTCTTTTATACTCTCAAAATATTTATATATTTACAAAAGAACTATGATAAAAATAAATAAAAATAAAAGATATTTCAAACAAAATAAGCCTTAGTAATGCTTTAAAGACTTCTAGATTATTTTTTATAAAAATGTAAAAAATATTAAATTTAAATTATTTCTTTATTTCTTTTCTTAAATCTACCGAAAATATGGAATGGCATTTGAATTCTTAAATTATATTATTAAAATATATATATATTTTTTTATGTATATTAAATATAGATATTAAAAGTAAAATATAACTAGATTACTTTTGAAGAGAAATCTTTCTCTACAAATAAATAGTTGTGATAAAGAATTTGCTATGTAGATTTTAAAAGTAAAATATAATTTGAAGGGAAATTTTAAAAATAGATAACTGTGACAATATAATTTATGAAAATATATGATTTTAAAAGTAAAATATAACTCGAGTAACATTCGAAAAGAAATCTTAAATAGAAATAGATAACTGTGACAAAGAATTTGCTTGAGAAACAGGTTCGACTGCCAAATTTTGGCCATGCTCGCGAACCATCTCATGTCAAAGCACAGGAGGACCTGCAAGCAGTGAAGAACTTGTGTGTACTTCTGTGAGGGTGAGGTTTGGGTTTGGGTTGCGGACAACCAGACTGGGCACTGCATTGGGCGAGCTTCGTGGCATAACCTTTATTCGAGAATGGACAGACACAGGAATAAGGAGCGCGATCGAGATCGAGATCATTACCGAGAGCGGGAGCGAGAGCGGGAGCGAGATGGCGACAGAGACAGAGACAGAGACAGAGACAGAGAAAGAGATAGAGACAGAGACAGAGACAGAGATCGAGAGAAGAGGAGCAAGCGCTCACGGTCGAGGTCCGTGGAGAAGAGGTCGAAGCGCCGGTCAAGGTCGCCATCGGAGGGCAGGAAAAAATACTCGGGCACATCGAAGTCGAGATCCAGGTCGCCCAGCAGGTCTCGCCGCCACCACAGTCACAGGTCAATAACACCCGAGGGAAAGCGACCCGGGCGAGATAAGAAGCAGGCCGAGGAAGAGCAGGAGAGACAGCGCGCAGCCGTGGTAGCGGAGTTCGTGGAGGGAATCGCACGAGAGCAGGAGAAGCGCATGGCGGGGGGAGGAGCAGGAGCAACCGAAGAAGAAGAAGAAAAAGAAGAAATGGAGATAATGAAGAAGATGGGGTTTCCAACGGGGTTTGATTCCACCAAGGGGAAACCTGTGCCGGGTGCTGATGTAAGCGGGGTGAGAGTGGTCACCAAGAGACAACCCCGCCAGTACATGAACAGGCGAGGAGGTTTCAACCGCCCTCTGCCTCCTGAATGCAACAGATAATTTCTTCATTTTATCTCCTCTCCTTTTCTTCACCTTGAGTAACAAAATCACAGTTAACATATGTCAGTTTTTGTTATTTTATCTATCGTAAGACGAAGATTTTGATTCCTATATTTATGCCCTTGATTTTGCTCGGGTACAATGTTCTTTAATTAGAAGGTAAAGGGGGTTTTTGTAAGGGCCTGAACCCTTGTACAAGAGCGAACTCAGAAACAGTAATTAAACCTGTCAAACTACAGTGATAAAACAAACAGGGACTCACCAGAGAGCCCAATTGCACACAAGATGAAGGCTAATAGCAAAAACCCCAGGCTAACAGCTAGAGGACGGCAAGAGGAAAACAAAAATGCAAGAAGCTGACATACAAAAACAGGAAGGTTAGACTAAACAGGCCGCACAAAATTAAAATAGGGCCATCATTCCTGAAGCTTAACAGACGACTTGGAGCCCCTAGGATCTAGATTTTTCTTGATTACAATGTTAAACTTTTTACTATTTTTTTTTTTTTTTCCAGCTCTACAATTTCGCCAAATGCCCAGCTTGTTTGTATCTAAGCGAGTAATCAAGAATCATTTTGAATGGTGTTAGTATTGTCTGTTTTGATTACCAGTATCAATCTATTTGGATGTAGCTACTGAAATGACATATAAACGTTGATCCATTTGAATGTAAGTACTGAAATGCCATTCTTGTAATAGTTAATCCTAATGATTTCTTTCTAGTACAAGAAATTCGTTGAATTTTGAAGATAATATGCCATTTTGACACTTTAATCTGCAATTCAGAAAATTGGTTGCTGTGGCTTGTGTTGACGTGGTTTTTGAGACCGCACCAACACAGAACAAAGTTTCCCAATGGATACTCTATTCTCTCTTGAACAAAGTATTCAGCGTGCTAAGATTGCAAGTGAGATCACGCTTTCAACTCCAAGGTTCCTTTAATGCGAATAGACCCAGTTTGGTTGATGTGTATTTGTTGTGTTCTTACGAGGGGACTTACGTAATTGTTCAGAATGCGTGTAGTAACAACCAATATATGCTTCTGAAAGGGATTTTTGCGCAAATGATTTGGCTTTAGAATGCAAGTTTCCTAAAACTAACCAAAATTATGCAGAATTTGAATGGCTGCAGAGATTTCTAAATTCTAAATTCTAACCTGAATGCAAAGGGTGTTATGCTCAATCTTCAATGAACTTCAACAAACATTGTTTCATTATCTTTACCGTATTCAGTAATCATCAATTTAAGCCTTAGTGTACTTTCGATTTTGATCTGATTCGGGACTCCTTTCCATGGAAGCCACATATGGGAAAAATCTGTTGCAATATACCCATTCAATTTTCTGGCCCAGTCTCTGCTCAGTAACATGCCGTACCCATCTGGTATATCAACCACTAATATATCAATGCAACTTTGAACTCGGGGATCAGCTGATAACTACATATGGATGTTATTCAACTCCTCGACAACTGGAACTTCAGTTTTGTCTAGCTGAGTCACCTTCTTTGTGGTTTGAAGTGGGACTATACCTAGTCTCTGACACACCTTTAGTGGCATCACGTTGCTCGAGGCACCAGAGTCAATCAAACAGTTGTGCAGTAACTTCCCGAAAATTCTAATTGACACGAGGAAAGGGGCTGGTTCATCTTTCCCCTGATAGAATACTACTGGTTTCTTCTTTTCCTCAATAGGAGTGTCTCTCTTTTCAACCTTTCTATTTAATGGAGTTTGGCTTCCTTGAGTAACCTTCTGATTTTGCGTTTGCTCCTGTTTTGTTCTGTAGGTAGATTGAACCGAACTTTCTTCTTATCTTCATTCTTCGGCTTCTCAGGCTCGCTTGAGGATCCTTGTACCACTCCTACAAATCCTTGAGACTGTTGTGGAGTCTCCCAAGTGTTGAATGGCGCGTGAGGCGCCTCTTCTACCATGTTCGTACTTTGCACGGGACGGGACTGTGTGTTGATTGGAGGGTTCCTAGATGTACTAGGTGCTTCTTGAGAAGATTTCTTCACAACAGGTGTCTCATATAAACTCCCCAATATTGTATCCCTGACTTCTGAAATCTTCATCAATTCATATAGGGGAAGACTCACCTTTATCTTCTTTATTTCATCCAACACATAGGAACTTAACTTTCTCATATCATCCCTTGGAATATTGTCCTTTTGTGGACGTTGCATCACGTGAATAGGCTGTTGGACATTTTGTTGCCCGTTTCTGTTTTGCATCATATTCTGTGGCCTATACTCTGGAGAATCCCTTGGTAAACTCGGATTATTGCTTGCATTGGGGTTGGGTGGAGTTGCAAAATTGTTCGGAGGGATTGAGGATGTCAAGGGTTCCTTCTGATGGTAGCTCCTCTGATAAACTTTGGGCGTTGCTCCTCCGGACGTCTGAAAAGCTTGCACCTCTCTTCTCCCTTCTATCAAAACACTATTGTTGAGAGGTGGGAAAATGTAGTTACCTTGATCATGAGACTCCCCTGAATAACTATCTTGAGCTTCTGAATATACTTGGGCCTCCGAATAAACCTGTGCTTCTTCAACCTGATTATCTGGCGTCCCCACGGGACCATTTGCTGAAGCTGGCGGGAATCTATGATTAATAGATGGCGGCCAGTAACTTTGGTGCTCGGGCGGGACATTGACTTCTTCTAGAATTAAAGCCTAATCGTATCTTTGTACTGGGACAATTTCGTATCCTGTAGTTGGAGGATTTTCAGTACCCTCCGTGCTCTTTACTTCTCTCTTAAAAATATCAGCAGCAACTTGAAATTCATGACATTGTAGTTCTGAATGCTGATTGGTATTGTGTAATCTACACCATCCCAACATGGCTGCTTCAGCTAAGAAAACTCTATCAGTAGGACGGTTTTCTGGAGGTGGTGGATTATCCAATGGTGACGGAATACCTCCATTATTGGGTCCTATGTTCCAGGACCTCTTCTGATATCCTTGATTGTTGTTATGATACCCATGACTATTATCATGGCCATGTCCTTGGTGGGCATCTTGATGATGAGGAGGATTGCTTTGATATCCTCGATTAGCACCTTGGTGTGCCTAATAGTTTCTCAGCATAGATTGCATTTGATTATTCTGATTTCTGAGGTAAGTCACCTCAGTTGACAGCCTTTTCATCTGTTCTACTAACTCTTTCATTTCATCTTTCTCCTCTTGAGTCCTCATTTGTGGCACTGTGTTCTGGAGATAGATGGGCTGCGTTGCTTGAGTTTGGGATAAAGGTACCCCAGGATGGAGAACCAACTGATTAGATGGTGCCTGCATTTGATAAGACGGTTGCGGAATAGGATTCAATGCTGGAGTCTGCGGATTCCAAGTTGATCCAAGAGTTTGCATTTGATTATTTGTAGTCATCAAGCCCGTGTACAAAGAAGGCCCAGTTATGTTCTGCCCCATATTTTGACTTACTTCCACAGCCTTTGTGTATGCTTGGTTCATATCCACTGGAATGGGATGAGCTTGTCTCACAAAAATTGCAGTAAATGGATCCAAGGCTGCATAATAATTCTTTCTAGCATCAGGAACAACGTAAGGAGCTCATAGCCTTGTGAGAGATTTCTGAAATCTATTGTTAAAGGCATGAATGGGTTCTTTATCTTGTCTTCTCACTTCAGTGAATTGGCGGAAAATCTCTACTGAAGTACTGGGAATGCCAAATTTTCCAATGAAGGCTTCTTTCATCTACTCCCATGTTCTTATGGACCCAATTGGAAAATGTATAAACCAAAAGTGTGCTTCTTCTCCCAAAGAATACAGAAACAATCTACAAGCTACGTCTACATATGCAATTTGTCTATTTCACAAATTATCCTGGAACATCTTGAAATGATCTTCAGCAGAATGATTTGGATCATTAACTTGATACTTAGTGCATAAATGCTCTGGATTCTTCGGCATATCATGGTAATTTGCATACTCAAGAGGGGATGGTTTAGTAACCAGCCAAGTAGCTCCATTTGGAGCGGGTTGGCCTCCTTGTTGACCTCCTGGTTGAGCCATTACTTGAATTGGCTACCACCTTTGATATACAATTATTGGGGTCACTTGTTGTTGTTGAAGTGTGGTAGCTTGAATTGGTTGTTGAACAAATACAGGTGTAGAAACTTGGACGGTTTTTGGTTGAGCAAATCTTGAAACACTTGGTGGAGTTTTGAACAAACTTGAAATTTCTACTCCACTTGTTTCTCCTTCACTTGAACAAACTTCTTCACTTGAGGGAAATCCTTCACTTGAACAAACTTCTTCTCTTGAACAAACCTCTTTCTTCTTTCTTGCTCGAGTTGGTAGTTCTAACTCCACAAAATCTTTAGACGAACTAGGTGCGGATCTCAAAATTCTTTTCAACTTGCTTGGGGAGAACGAGCTAATGTGATCCAGGATGTAGCTATCTATCCGTGAGGTGCAGGAGTGGGAGCAAGTGGTTGTCTCTGATTCAGCAAGTTTCATTCAATTGCAACTTGAATTTCAATAGCCTTTTCTTCTTCCTCTTCCAACACAAAGCAAGTTTGCATATACTGAGCGTAGCTCTACTTTTTCCTCCATGTGAGATTGTTCAATCCTGAAAGAATATCTTCTTGATCGTCGTTGAATCCCAAATTAGGCTGCAACACTAGAAATATCTCTTTATGCAGCAACACCATCTTGACTCATGATAATTTCTTCTCCAATGAATTTCTTTTTGATAAAATCCCTTCTTACTTGAATGTGGTTGTTAACTACAAGAATCCTCGAAAGGCCCTCCTTCTAGCGCCAGTTTCCTGTTGACATGGTTTTTGTGACCGCACCAATCAGCAGAACAAAATAGTCCGAAGGCTACTCCATTCTCTCTTGATCAAAGTATTCCGTGTGCTAAGATTGTGAGATAGATCACACGTTCAACTCCAAGGTTCCGAAATACTTGGAACACCCTTAGTTGGTTGATGTGTATTGCTGTGTTCTTACGAGGGGAGCTACATAATTGTTCAGGATATTTGCAATAAACAACCGATATATGCTTTGAAAGGGATTTTGTGCGAATGATTTAGCTTTGATGTGCGAGTTTCCTAAAACTAACCAAAAGTATGCGGAATTGAATGGCTGCAGAGATATTTAGGATCTAAATTCTAACCTAAATGCAATGGGTGTTATGCTCAATTTCAATGAACTCCAAACAAACGTTGTCTAGCCTCCTATTGGACAGCTTCGACAAAGTTAGTGCAATCTTCCAAGGGTAAAAAGGATGTTCAAATCACAATTCGATAATGCAATTACCATCACAACGATGCATAGCTACATATGAATCTTGATCGAAGTTAAGTATAGAGTGTTCCAGTTGACCACGCAAGACAAGCTTACCATCAGTAAGATCGTTAGTGGTATGGATCAAAGAAGCTCACTTACATCAAACATAAGCATCCATATCTAACTATTAACATGAAATTAAGTCCTAGTTGAAGTCAAAGGAAGAAGAAACCTCACAAACTAGTCACAACAAAGTTTGAATTCACCATCAATGAAATGCTTTATTATGATTAGCCTTCATGACAATCTCTTACAAAAATTCTCAAAGGGAGAATTCCCCTTCTTCAAATAATTCAATGAAAACTACTCTAACTCAAAAGTATCTACTCTCTATTATGCTTCACTATCTCACTAGTTGTTGACTACTTTCTGATTCTAACTATTAGATTACAAATGAGGGGAACTCCCCCTTATATAGCTGGCCAATCTCAACAGACAGTCCAGATTGAATTACAATGGAGGGCTCAGATCGAGCCACCTCAGCCCTAGACAAGTTTTTCCCTAAAAACCGCCAGAAGGTGGAGGAGTGGTGTCATAAATGATCCCAAAAATAGTAGATTCCTCCTTGACAACTATGCGCAATTAATGCCCACTACCCTTCTAGAAGATTCTCGTCCATGACCTGGATTCCCTTGCTCTTCTCTCTAACTGTGTATGCTACAAATCAGGCCAGCACCTCATCAACCTCCTCCTCATAAATTGCTGGAGTAAGATTAGGCTGATATTCCAGGATGGCCACCATCTACTCATGTTTATCACAAGACTTTCCCCAGGCCGCAATAGAATCCTGTGTACTCTGAATAATTGTTGAAAACGTAGAGATGTTTTCAAAGTCAAGCTGGGAAAACGTCCTCATCTCAGAGAAGAAAGGCTACAATCTTGCCTTTAGTCCTTCCACCTCTACCTCCTCATGAGTTAGCCTCCTTAAGAACAACACATCCAACGCGTTGAGGATACCCTCATGAATATTCCTCATTGCTTTCTTGATCCTAGAGGACTCCACAGCTGCCGTGTCAAAGAAGCCCTTTCCCGTGAATGCAGTCGAATGCCACCCACAAAAATCATATGTCGCTTGCCTGGATAACTCCTTCATTCACCAAAGTTTACGTGGGCACATGCATCAAACCAGCAAGGTGAGGAATAGTTTTGTCTTGAAAAATATGGGTGTCTCCCCAAGCTTGCTCGACACTATCTAAGCATGAGAGGATACCAGATGCACTCTGAAACGATGAGACAAGAACAGCCATGAATTTTTCTACCTCAGTGCGGACACTGCTTATCCACTTGTCTCCCTCTCGTACAACTCTCCTTATCTCCTCAAGCCCACTAATTGGCTCTCGTGGTAGCTCAAGCGGAAGCTCTACCACTGGATTCTCTTGAGCAACTGGATGTGCTAGATGTTGCACATACTCGACCAATGCCTTGTGCTCCTTCTTCAGTTTTTTATACTTCCCTTCCTTTTTCACCAGCCTGTCCTTCAATGCCTGGAATGAACTTTTAGCCTCCTCAATCACTTGCGCTCCAGAGGGATGTCCCAATTCAATTGTGGTGATCGTGTAATTTTCTGGCATTGCGTCACTTAAATCATGATCTTCTCTTGGAACAGCAATATGGAGGCTATGTGCACCGGCCTCATTAGTCTCCATTTTCATATACTTCCTTGCTCTCTTCCTTTTAGGAGACTTACTTGTTCTATTTAGAAGCTCCTCAATTTCAACTACCAGATCAGCATCATCGTCCTGATCCCTCCTAATTGCCTGTGAGAGCCAATTGCGCTAAATATCGTAAATGATAAGGGGCTGCTCTTCAGTTGCCTCCACTTCATGAATCTCCTCCCAAGCAACATTATGTTGAGACTCAATTATTTCAATGTTTTGATCACTCTCCTCATGACCTCCAACCCTTGACCCAATGACGTCTTCCTCTTCGAATGCATAATCAAAGTGGGTATCTATTTCTGTCTCTTCCCTTTCATCTGGCTAATTAGCACTCTGAGTATCCAACTCTCTCGGCATTGGTTGGTTAACCACTCCAACCTCTGGCTCTTCATTCCCTTGAGCCGTCTAATCTGCAAATAGTGAGACTTTGCGTACACTGGAGGAATGGCTCACCAACTGAGTAGATGATGTGTCCTCCGATCCCTGAGGTTCTGGCTGAATGGGCTCTTCCTGTTGTGGTGGCTCCACAACCCGGCCAATCTTTTTCTTCCTTTTTTCCAACACTGGTGGCCTTTTATCACCCATGAGATCGTATGTGAAGGAAACTGACCTTCTCCTCAATCTGTGAACGCATTCCTCTACCCAAGCCATTATGAAAGTCAAGATGGGAATAGACAAAGTGTCTAAATCCGTAATCTCCAGCTCAACCCAATCTAGTGGTGGGATCAGCGTTTTCTTTATAGATTCATAATTTGGATGAATAAGCCTAGCATCCTCTTTGACCTGATCCGGCACTTGGACCACTTCACATTCTCTGATTAATTTGAGAGGCAACCTCGAAAACATTATTTTTCTAATCTAAGCCTCATCTCCAACATTCGCCCAAAAATCTTCTAAGTGAGCTCTGTGTCTGTAATCCTCACCCTGAACTGTTCCAATCTTTCCTCAAGGATCAAAATCTTGCTGGCTAGTATGAAGAGTCAACTTATAGAACTTCAATTCATCTTCAACTTCCTTGGCTGCCTGCAAAGTGGGGCATTCTTCAAGTGAGTTTCCCAACACAATGGGAAAATGCAAGCCTCCCTTCTTCTTTCTCCTTATGATTTTGTCGTAGGCCACCAATTGCCTAGACAACTCAAGCAGTATCATCCTGTTGGTGGGGTACCTAGGTAATTTGTAGACGTATGAGTCATACCCCGACAGCCTTAAATTATTAAACTTCAGGAATTGGACGAACCAAAACCCATACTCTTCTATCAACATCTGTGCCTCTTCAGATATTCTCTGTTGCAACCTCCGCTGAATGGTCCTTGTGATATACATGGTGAAAGCATCATTTACTCTCTTGAAGTCAGCTGTGTGTGTGAGATGCAACTGTCTACAAGATTCATGAATCTTCAACTGATTAAAACCATAGCCAATTGGTTCCTGGTATGCCAACCCTCTATATTTTGTCATTCGAGCAAGCATGTAAATAACATACGAGCTCATGTAGAATGCTCTCATTCTCTTCAAATTCTGGAACTGCTCATCAATGTTGTCACTTATCATCTGAGACCAATTTACTTCCACCTTCCCTTCAAGCACTACACTAATGTAAAAGAACATCCATTGCTCGAACACAAATGACTGCGGGCTGCCGTTAACCCTGCTGAGCAACATAACTATATCAAAGTACTCCTATTTCAACTCTTCTAAAATTATCTGCTTTGGCAGCCTAGTAGTAGGAGGCTTTGGTTTTCGCATCCAAGTGGTGTTGATCCTCTTCATACACTTCTCGAAGGACGTGGCATACATCTTGTCGACTTTTTCTTTGGATTTGTGAAACATTTTATCTGTAGCCAGTGTCCCAAACACCTCGCCAATTGCGTCAGGTGCAAAGTTGGCCAATATCATACCATCCAGAGAAACAATAGTCTGATCATCTGAGTTGTAAAAGTTGGCACACTCCAAGATCAGCTCTGGGCAATAAACTCCTGGCTGGAACTCGACAACTACATATAACCTGCTCTTGACAATGTTGCGCGATGCTTCTATCAGAAGATTGCCACCTTACCCATACATTGTGCACATGAAAGCCTCGTAGTTGAAAGGACCAAGGTTGGTGTCCGTCAAGTTTCCAAACTTCGACACAATCTTTGAATCTGAAATAAAAGACTTCTTCAAACTTTTGATGATCGCCTGCCTAGAGGCGTTTTCTTTGATAGCTTCATTATTCCCAGCCTTAGCTCCAGCTTTGCTTGTTCCAACAACATCAGGTTTTCATCCTTCAACCATCTGCAAGACAAGAAGCAAACGTTACACTTCAAACTTTTAAAATAAAAGATGATGAGAGGAGGTTGGCAAATAGAGTTGGCTGCAAAAATAAATGTGAGTTAATAGCTTTAGCAGTAAACTTCGACTTCAAACCTCAGTATATTTAAACTTCGAACTTCAACAATTTGCAGCCAAAAGAATTTTCAGTTCTTTGTAAGAAATTAACTCCAGCAATCCCAACTCTGGAAAATGCTTCAAGTTTCAACAACTTTTAAATCAACAACTTCGAAAGTTATAAATCAGCAACTTTGAAGGTTATAAATCATCAAGTTTCAAGGTTTCAACAATTTCAAATCAATCAGCAACTTCGAAGGTTTCAACAATTTCAAATCTAATTTGATTCAAAACATTTGGCATCTTCAGAGAGTTTAAATCTTCAAGCTCAAGTAATTTCGACTTCCAGCAAAATTAAACGATTTCAACCTTTCAACTTTCAACTTCGAAACACACTTCAACTTTCAGCAACTTTGAAAACATTAAATCTCAGCAACTTTAAATACTTACCTTCAGCAACTTGGAGAAATAAAAATGCTCAACCTCGACAGCTTACACTTCAAACTTTATTTCGAATCTCAGCAACTTCGCAAATCTTCGAGAAATCCAAGCTTCTTGAAAATTGAATTCAACACCTCTCACACTTTCAGCAACTGTCAACTTCAAAATATTAAATCTCACAACTCAACAATCACTCTCAACTCACCAGCATAAATTTCAGTTTTGAATTTTGTGAGATGAAAATGAAAATCCTTGATGTTTTTATAACCAAAAGCTAGTGCTAATTTTAGCAGATGCCATTAATTCTCTTCATCATAACTTACGCATTTGCTAAATTTGAAAGAGAATATTCCAGTCGTCATAGCAATTTGCTATTCAAGGAGATTCTTTCTTCGATTTAAATTTAAAACTTCCCTCCCAAGTGCAAGTGATTTCAAAAAAATCATTTTGCTTTGATTTGAAATAATTTTCATGGCATTTTTAATTTATTAAAATTTAATTCAAATGCCATTTTAATTTATTTTACCAGCGTCTGTGAAATTTTGATGTCAACACTTTAAAATAGCTAGGCAAATTTTATTTTCCATCCATAATTAATCCAAAAACAAATTCCCCATGATTAAAATCGTCCGAGTTTTAAAATTTCATGTGTCTAAATTTAAAGGGGAATTTAAATTTAATACTTAGGAAAATAATTAACTTAATTTTAATTTATTTCTCCAGCTTAGGCAAATTTTGAATTTAACTGCCTAGAGAAATATTTATCACTTCCAATTCCTTTTATTTTATTCTCACATTTTGATTTTTCGAGCTTTCATTATGCTAGGCGCAATGAAGGGGGGGGAGAACATTTAATTTTCCAACATTTAAAATTTACTTATCCCCTTTCTAGCAAGGCACACATAAGACCACCAACTTGCATTCCTCTAGCACTTAGAAATTTTTTCTAAGTTATTTTCTCTTTGAGGCGCATTCAAGGTGTTAGACTTTCAAATTCGTTCTTACCATATCTCGGTTTCCATCAAGGGTGCAAATAGCACTTTGAGGTTTCAATCTTGAAAATTTGATAACAATTTTGTTCTTCAAGCTTAGGCACATATGAGCTATGGAGCTTTCAGATCCAAATCCCTTAGGTATTTTCTAAGTTATCCCCTCTTATACTAGGCGCAAATGCCACTCTGAGCATTCATTTTGAGTGACTCAGACGTATCTACCCTTAGCTAGGAGCAAATGCTAGGTTGTTCTTTCATTCTTGCATGCCTTAGATACTTTGTTCATATTCTCCTTGAAGTAGGGCGCATACGAGGTAGTCTCCATCGACATTCCACACTTAGAATTTTTTTTAACTCCATCTTCTTTCAAGGGCACAATTAGACCTCTCAACTTTCAGTTCTTCACACTTAGAAAATTTTCTAACCTCTTCACAGCCAGGCGCATATGGGTGTGTTAAGTTTCAGATTTTGAATGCCCCAGAAAATTTTCAAGCTCCTCTTTGAAGTTGGGCGTATATCATAGTTAAGCTTTTATTAGATAAATTTTGATATCCCCCCTTCAAGGCGCATATAGCATACTGAGGTTTCATTTTGGGGCGCATATGATAGGGGTGGCTTTGAGTTCAAAATAGACTAATCTCAAGCTCCATGGCACATATCATCTCCTCCACTTCAAGTTTCAACACTTAACGAAATTTATTAACCCATCCTCCTCAGGGCGCATACAAAGACCTTGTACCTCCAGTTTTGAAATACTTAGAAAACTTTCAATCTTCAAGCTTAATGGCGCAAATCACATGTTGAACTCTTAATTTGTGTCTTGGGCGAGTTTGCAAAGAGGGGTGCATTGCATGTGTCAAGCTTTCAATTCCATGACTTAGAAATTTTTTGAAACTCAATCTCTTCACTAGGTGCATTTGACATGTTATGCTTTTAGTTTTGACTTTAGGCACAAATGAGACATGTAGGTTTTAGTTTTCAGACTTAGAATATTTTTCAAATTTCATTCTTCTCCTTTATGGGAGCATATGATACCTCAAACTTTCATTTTCAACACTTAGGCGCATATGAGGGTCCTTACTTCCATTTTTACACCTTAGTCACATTTCTAGCTCCTTCCAAAGTCTAGGTGCATATTACACTTGTGCTTTCAATTTGATGTAGGGCACAAATAACCATGTGAGCTTCAACTTTTGACACTTAGAAATTTTTTGAAGTGATCTAGGGCGCAAATCAAGGGTCGTTCTTCCAGTTTATACCATAGGCACATTTGAATGGGTGAACTTTCATTTTCTATGCCTTAGTCAAAGTTCTATATCCAACACCTTCAAAGAGGGGCGTATTTCCATGGTGGAGCTTTCAATTTCGTGACTTAGGCGAATTTCTAAGTCTTCAAAGAGGGGCGCATTTAGACCCATGGACTTCCATTTTTGTCACTTAGAAAACTTTAGCTTACCCCCTTAGGCTGGGCACATTTAGCTAGGTATGCTTTTAATTTTCTAGACTTAGTCAATTTTCCATTCATCTCCAGCTTCTCAAGGTGAAATTCGATGCCGAACTCCAAATTTTATCAAACTCAGTGGATTTCATGTCTCTTGCCAGATTTAGGATGATTTCTTCCTGCTAACCCTAATTTTCCCTAACTTTATATTTTTAGAAAGTTCCTTGAATTTCGCGCCTTCAACTAAATTTTGACTCCAAAAAGCCTGATTTTCGCCCTGCTCTGAAGTTCAACTGATTTGTGTTGTTGATGCCTGATGCCTGTTTGCACCTGCTATTTTTAGCAACCTGCTAAAAATAGAAATTTCTCAAAAAGCCTCCAAATTTCATGTACCGATTGGCTAAAGTGTGGTGATCATAGCTGGATGCTTCTTTGGAGTGACTATCCTGTTCTGCCCTTGATTTTAGGAAACCCTAATTTCTCTACCCTGGCCTGCTAAAAATAGTAAATGTTTGATTTTTCATTCTTTGCAACTCCATTTTCCTTGAAATTCATGCGAAGGGGTACTTATCACTTGCTCGACCTGTTTATACTGGGACCCAATGTTGACCTGCCATCTATAGCTGCTTCTGAAGTGACTTACTATTTATAGTAAGTGCTTGTTTCTGAGACTTCCTTAGCTCCGTTTGACTTGAAATTTGGATAGCGTGCTCCTCGTTGGTGAACTTTCTTGTTTGCGCCGGTGCCCAAGATTGAATTTCTATTTATAGCCTGCATCGAGAATACCTTACTAAAAATAGTAAGTGCTCTGATTGCCTTCAAATTTTGCCAGGAAACTCCCTGAAGGATACTGATCATGGTGGATACTTTAGTTTTGGACATTTTGACATCTGATTCCTCATTTTTAGCTCTCAAGCTCGAAACCTTAATTTTCTTGCGTGTTCTTCATGTGAGCTCTGTTTGACCTCGTTTCAGTTGCATGATGATCAGTTCGTGGTTCTGAAATGCTGAGCTGCTGCCTAAGTGGTACTTGCTAAAAATAGAAAGTAGTTGAAAAAGTGGCCAACCAGTCATCAAATGATTTTGCATGTCATATTACTTGAAAAATCTTGAAAAACCCAGAAAAACCCAGAAAAATCTTCAACATGCAAGGACTGGCTAAAAATAGCATGTTTCAGAAAAGTGACCAATTTCACTTGCATATTACACCATTGCGAAGCTCTTGAAAAACCCAGAAGGAATATGTCGACATGCGCTGAGAAAATTTGCATGCAAACCCTAATATCAGCCTTTGAAGGCTGAACTCTGAAAGTTGTTATCCTTCTTTGCATGTCATATCACTGCGAAGGTCTCAAAAAACACACAAAGAATTCTCGGATATGCATCAGAAAATGTTACATGTAGACCCTAGAATCTGCTCTAGAAGCCGAACTGCTAAAAATAGCAAGTCATCTGTTTTTGCTCAAATTTTGTTAGAAATGAACTTGAAGTGTTTAGAATGCAACGAAGTTGCCAAAATGTGAAAATCATGAGAAAATCAACCCCAAGTCGACACTTACTAAAAATAGAAAGTTGGCAGAATTCAGTGAAAATTTAGGGGTTACTTGCTGGAAGTGTTGTAATAGCGGTGCTAGGCTCAAAAGCTGACCAACCAACTCAATTTGATCCCAAAGTAACCTAAAGATGTGAAACCCCAATATCAGACTTGGCCAAATTTTACGTTTAAGCTCACAGACGGGAGCATCCCTGGAAAGCAGACGGCAAAAAAGAAGCAGAAAGAGAGACAGACAGACAGGACCAAAGCCAAAAGACTAGAATGGAGCAAAAAATTTAGGGGGTCCCCATTTTGAAAGGGGCGATGTGTGAAAATTTCACAACAGTACCTCCATATAATGTTCACAAGACTTGGAACCTATAACAAATTGAAGAGTAATACATAGGAGAGATATAATAATATATTGTATATAGGTCTTACACGTACATTAATCATTATTCTAGGTCTTATCTAATGCCTCTTAAAAGAAATTCAAATTGCTTGTTAATAGGTTTAATAATTATCCAATTCCTTCTAGATCTTACAAGAGTCTTTCCTGTAGGTTTACAAATTTTTATGCATCGGTAGCCACTATCAGGTGTTATTGTCATGTACACTTCCCCTTAATGGTATTTCCTTGCGGAAAAACATTGCTAAAAATTTATAGAATATGGAATTGCACAATGAATTTATAAACATATCCTCCACTTGATTATTATTTTGAAAAAATTGGAGCATAATTTCACTATTGAAAAAATTTCTCAGATGAAATGTGGATGGAACTAAATTTGATTTATTCATTTTTGTAGAACATGATGCATGGAAAGAATAATACAATTTTATCTATAAGATGAAAAATTGGTAACTCTTATTAGTACCTATTTATAAATATCATCCATTATTTTATTTTCTATTTGATTCCTTTGCCAATTCTATTGCACTTTTTCATTCAACCTTCATGAATAAAAGAGTCATAGTAGGTTAATTTTTATTAGTCCATCTCCTATCACCTATACACCATATTTTAAGATATATATTGAGGGGTGAGTGTGAGACCATGATGGGCCAAATAGTTTTAATGGGAGAAAAATAACATCAATATGTTAGTCAAACCACAAAAGTTATTCTAGGCATACATTTTACTTTCTATTGGTGTGGTATGTAAAGAAAATGGATACATTTTTAGTTTGAATCAATCCAAATTTTGTATTATGATTGAAAAAAAATTAGGTGTAATGCCCCATTGAAGCACAAGGAAAAATATGACTGAACAACATTTATAGAAAAAATACAACAACCACAACACCAAAGATATGCTTGCACAACAACATGCACACAAGTGTTGCATGAACACAATGACACAAGAAAAAAACCAACAAGATGAACTCGCCATTATATAAGAAAGGTGGAAAAACTAAAGACTAACCACTCATGGGATAAATCCACCACAAAGAATGAGAGAGAGAGAGATAGAGAGAGAGAAAAAATCTCTCATAAAATGATCAATTACATCCCACGACTACATTATCTCATAACAAAACTATAGAATAGGATGAGAGAATCATCAATTCCCAATCCACATCTAGACTTAATTAAACAATCAAAACAAGGAAAAAAAATTACTAGAGGATGCCATAGTGGAAGCATGTTTGGCATAAGTTGTCATGGCCCAAGTGCAACTTCTTTATGTGGTTAGTGGCTCAAAACCGGTGTCTTACTTGGGATAATTTATGTAAGCGTGGGTTCCAAGGTGCCTCCATGTGTGTTTTGTGTCATGGTTATGAAGAGAGTGTCTCCCATCTCTTCTTCCATTGTTCCTATGCTAGGGAGATTTGGAATTTCTAGTGGGGGGTGTGGAATATGGCTTGTTGGAATGCTTCCTCTTTGGTGGAGTTTGGGGAATAGTGGGCCAGGGCCCTTATTTCTACCCCCTTTCTTCAGGTTGCTTGGGCTCTTGGGCCTTCCTTTATTATCTGGAACATGTGGTTGGAAAGGAATAGGTGGATTTTTCAAGATTCGTTATTGATGGCCCCTCACCTATGGTGGAAAATTTTACACTCTTTAGGGGAAACTATTGTGGCTAAGTGTGTTATGACTATTCTAGTGGACCCTCGTGATGTTGGTTGTTGTAATCGTCTTCATCTTCCTCCTCCACAATGATAGCTCATGCGCAACAGATGTAGGCATCCTACCCCAAAGGTGAATAGAGAGGGAAGATGGACCCCTCCTCCTCTTGGGGTCCTAAAAATCAACTCAGATGGTTCTTCTCGTGGTAATCCAGGTCATGTTGGCATTGGAGGTGTGGGTCGAGATAGTTTTGGAGATGTTCAGTTTATCTTCTCTGTGTATAAGGTTCTTCATACACATAATCTTATGGATGCTCAGGCCATTTTATTGGCTGTGGAGTGGGGCAATCAATTGGGCTGGCAAAGGATCATATGTGAGTCTGACTCCCAAGTTGTGGTGAACTTCCTAAACATGTGGTATTTGGATGATGTGAGCTGGCAGCTGGCTTTGATTGTTGAACAAATTCTTACTCTTTGTGCTTCTCTGGACTATATTACTTTCACTCATATTCCTCAAGAATGGAATGGTGTTGCTGATTTCTTGGCTAAATGGGCTTTTGATCATAGTCATGATTGGAATTTAGTGGATCAGGGTCAATTACCCCTGAACTTGTCTCATCATTTGGATCACTTGGTTGATCTTGATAGGGCCATTTAAGGCCCTTGCTTTGTAATGTCTCCTTTTTTTAATAAAAATTTTACCCCCCTTGATGTTAAAATTTAAAGCTTGATGAACTAAATTTAAAACTTGATGGAGGTTTGTGGGAAACTGACAAGCACATTAACCATCTTTGGAAAACGTAGAAAAATCATGAAGAAATGTGAAAATAAAATACTTCTTAGAAACTAGCCTATTGAAAAGGTTCAGTATGCTCTACAATATTTGACTTAAGCTTTGCACATGATAATTTATTATGTCAGGATCATTTTATAGAAAACAAGTATGTTTATTTTTAATTAATTAATAAATAGGTCAAATATAAGTTTTGAAGGCTGCTTAGACAATTTTAGTAGATATTGTGTATACTCTACAATATTTGACTTAAGTTTAAATCTTAATAAAGCAGCTTCTTCTTTATTTATATTTTATTGGCATGAAATTTTACTTAATTTATTTTTTTATATATAAAATTGGGCTCTAGGAAAATTCGTCGCCAACAATTCACTAATGGAAAATTCACTGCTAGCAATTCACCACCACAGAAAATTAATCCATGGAAAATTCACCACGAGCACTGTTAGAAAAATTCACCGATGGAAAATTCACCCCCAAATATTTTTAATTGCTTGAATTGTTGGCGATGAATTTGTTGTATGCCATAAAATTGATCATAAGTTATCACAATAATAAAGTAAAAAAGAAATAATTTAAATTTACTATTTCATATAAAAGTAAGTTTCTAAATTAACATATTTCAAACTTAAAAATATTCAAGATCTTTTAAAAATAAAATTCTTACATTATATATATATATATATATATATAAAGTAATCTTATCTATTAAAAATAATGTTTATTTGCAAAAATAAAATATGTAAAATATGTAAAAAATATTACAAAATTTAGAAAATTAACTCCTGCCAAATAGTAATAGAATTGTTATGTTTTAATTAGTTGTGTTTGATAAATTTTAGCAATGTCACAAATGATAAGCACCTACTTGGTGGAAGGTGCATCTAATTGGCGACAAAGCTTGTGATAGATTTAGACCTAACGGCAGGATACAGAGCACTTTACAATCTTGATTTTATGATTCAAATAACTAATGGACATAGAACATAAGTACAAACCAAGCAACAACATAGCCCCAACATAAGCAAGTAAAAACCAAGCAACAATATAGCCCCATTCTCAGCATAGAAACATAAAATTGAATAGCTTAGATATTCAACAAATAAATTTCAATGGAGGAGGGGAGCAAGGGAAAAGAGAGCTAGAGTTCCAAACAAGGACCCTCAACTCTAGTTCTAGCTTAACACACAAGCCAATTGGAAAACAATTTCGAGTTGTGTCCAGTCAAAGCTCACCAAGATCCACAATGTTGCTACTATACCATTGTATGCTAAATTATATCATGATCTAATTTATGGACTAAAAAATCAAATAACCAAAGCCCACTAAGGTAAAGTAGTTGCAAAGATTTTATCACATCGCATTAAATACATGTCCCCTAAAAGACACTAAAGATATAGAAGTTACTAAGTACAACATCTATAATTTCTTAGGCCAATTACCCTGAGTTAGAGTTGTAAGGCTTATCATGTCCATTAGATCTTAATATTTTTACTATTTAATCTGTACTAGGCAGGTTTTCTAGGTTGAGGCATTGAGGTATTCCATTCTAGTAATATAAGGACTAAGTGTGTTGTACATCTTGCAAGTCTTAGTTATAATGTTGGAATATTATTGTAATGTTGGCACACTAGTTAAACATGGTAACATTCTAATGTTGCTTGCAGATGGTCCCCTTCACAACTCAAAAATTATTGAATTTAAGAGTATTGAAAAGGATGAGTGCATCTTGGAGAAGCTAGAGTGAATGTTGAGCTTCTCCTACAAAGTTTGATGTTTGGATTTGTAAGATGAGTACAATTCATGTGTAACTTTTGTTTGCATGTTGAGAAATGAACATGTGTCAATTGGACCCATCAATGGTTTTGAATACCAGTTGGTAGTTTCTGTAGAGCCAAAATTCTATGAATAAAATGCTAGGTTGAATAATCTTATATATAAAGGCTTGGAGAGTGTCTAGGTGTTGATTACTTTCTCCAAGGGTAAAGAGTTTGCTGCAACATCAAATTGTTGAGTCTTTTCCTTGCATTTGATATCTATTTTGTACAACATATGGATATGTATGGAATGTTTGCTATTTTTTTTCTTAAAGTACATTTTAGGATAGTGGGTGTAAATGTTTTGAATAGTTTTAAAATTGTTACAATATTCAACATGGTAAAGAATATTCTATTACTTCTAAAGTAAATTAAATATCTATCTTTTGCAATGTTAAAGTACATTTTTTCTAAAGAAAGGTATTTAGTAATATATAGATATCTTAGATAAATATATGTTAAAGTATGGAAGCAATCAATATAGTAAAAAATAGATTATACATTTTATTTGTATTTTATTATTTTAAATTTTAAAAAAAAATTATTTATTTATTTTAAATTTTATATAGATATCTTACATATCTTACATATCTATTAAAAAGACATAAATAGATTATACTATTTATTTATTTTTAAATGAAGATAAATTGTTTATTTATTTTATATTTAGTATATATCTATCTAAAATACATCAATATATCAATTTGGAGGTGATTGCATTAATTTGGTCATTATTTCTACTTTTATAAACTAGCACATATATCCTATTACATAGTCTATATAGTAAACGTCCAGAGATTGATTGTAGGAATCCAAAATGATAGTAATATTTATATTTATGTTTTTTTTTAATTCTTTAGTTGCATCATATACAATAAGAGTGGCATCATCATTCACTGTATTATTTGAAAAGGTTTACATAAATTGAGTTTTTAAACTTTCCAAATCACAAATCAACAAACATAACACCAATTCCAAACCCAACCTAACTTTCCTAAATGATGAACTGAAATATTATGTCAAACCATAAGCAAATAAAAAGATAGCTTAGAAACTACACAACTTTCCAACTAGCCTCCTACATAACAATAAAATAAATATCATATACAAACTTTGGAGAACATAACAACATCACAATACGATGACAATAATCTTATAACATAATGATAAAATAAATATCATATACAAACTTTGGAGAACATAGCAACATCACAATACAATGACAACAATCTTATAACATAACGGTAAGAAATATTATTAAAATAAATAAATAAACAATAGCAGGCCTTAATAAAATGGCCTACAATCTCATATAGAGCGACAAATTTTTTTATCAAAAATTAATACAGAATCCTCATTAAATCAGTCAAAAACCTAAGTTCCATTTATTGTGATAAATATTATGAATGATTTAAATATAAATAAATAAAACCCTTCGAAAATAGCACCCCAGGTTCAAACTTAATCAGACATGATAAATGTGTTGGCATTGGATGCAATACTACATTCAACACACTCAAGAGTGTAGTGCCCTCAAAATTTTAAATTTTCACCAATTTGAAATCAACAAGGTAGCCCACAAACTAGTTGCAGCCCTACGTAAAGGAAATAACTCCAATGTTTTTAAAGGATCTCCCTATGAATTCTTGTGAACTCCACTATTCACTTCTTCTTCCTGCATATTAATACATACTATTCAAAAATTTACCAAAATTTTATTGATAAAACATATATGTTGCAGGAAGCCAGGATATTTAATTTAATCATAAAAATACAAAAAAAAATTATGCACTGTCCTCTTAGAAGTAAACACTATTTTTTTCCCTCAGTCCAACTAGCTCTATCTGTAAACACAATCTAAAAAATTCACTACAATTAGTTAATCCAATGAAATGTGGTATACCATTATCTATTTCATCTCATAAAACTATCAGGTCAAAAATGAAGAAAATTCTTCAAATCTTTCAACAATTCTCATTTCATCTAGCATTATCGAAATAAATTCATAAGTTTTCCAAAATTTACATAGATTAACTATCTTGAAAATATGGTGAATCATAAAATTTTTGTCTCACTTAAAATATAAATGATTCCATTCAACTACAAGAATTTGGAACTGTTGATTTTCCAAATCTGATGAAATTCCTGTTAGCATATTGCTTTTTGCCTGATTTCATCCTCAAATGTATAAAATATTCTCAAATTTAATTAAGAAAATATACTAAGAGAAAGTTGAGTACGATTGCTTTTCGCCAGATTTCATCCTCAAATGTATAAAATATTCTCAAATTTAATTAAGAAAATATGCTAAGAGAAAGTTGAGTATGATTAGATCTTACCCATGGCACAACCTATAGGAGATTCAAACAAATTTGTTGAAAGATAAAGGAAATAAAATTTAGAACTCAAATTCTACCTGTTGAAATCCTTCCGCTTAAAGATTCTCCAAATTTTATCATTTAATGCAGAAAAATACAATTATGTAGCATTAACTAACAATCGCCATTCAAACTACATACTCCACTCTCGTCAGCCACTACCTAACTCTCCACTCTCATAATTCAATATTTATTGTTCACGTAACATAAATATTTGGTGAGATTTAATCTATCCAGTTGTAGGTAATGATTTATTGATTTTTGAGAGATTTAAGGATACTGATGCCTTCGTGTAGTGGATGTGTTATCGTGGAAAGGTTATTAAAAGCTTTTAGTTTAAATATGAATAGTTAGGTGTTTAGTGGATGTGTTAATATGGAGAGGTTATTAAGAGCTTTTAGTTTATTTATCATACAATAAATATTGACATTAAAAAAGATAAAGAGTGATGATTTCAAGAACTCTCCTTGATTTAAGGTAGAGTTTTTCTGAACACACCCAAATGGCATTGTAAAACATCTCTAATGTAATGAAATAAATATTAAATATCAATATCTATGTATAGACAAGTCAATAAATGGGAAAATAACATATAGTTATTTATTCACTTAATAGTAAACTATTTTTTTACTTTATAAAAATATGGATGTAATGTCCCTCCGTTTTGGTCATTCTTGAAATTTAGGAAATTGGTTGTTTGGTGGCCATGTCATTTTTGCTTGTTGCATGTGGTTGGTGATTTGCTAGGTCATGAGGAGTTTGGGATTGCATTATTTAATTTGATTTTTTATGTTAGACAATATCACTAATCTTATGACTAGATGTAATTTATCAAATTAATCTAATTTTTTTAATATCACTTGATTTGGTTTGGGATCAAATAAAGAGCTAGATTTAATAATAAATGTTGATTGTATTATCATTGAAAATTTCTTATTATAAGATGAAAGAAATATAATTGTAAGTAAATGAATTTAATAAAAATAATTATTTTCTAAGAAATTTAAACTAAGAATTAACGTAGATAAAATATTTAAGAAATTTTGAACTCAAGATTGAATAAGGATTAAAGCAAGGAAATCAGTTGAAAAATGGAAAAAGAATCGTTTAATGCTAAATAAATAAATAATAATAAAGCATCATGATAAGATTTTGGGAAGAGGAAAGGACAAGAAAAGCTGGAAAAGTTGGTATATGCTTTATCTTCCTCTGTCTCATCACCTTCCAGGCAGAGATTTCAATCATTGAAACTCATAAATTAGAATTGAAGAGACAACTCTGGGGGGAATCTTCTCTACCCGGGTTGGTCCATTCTTCTCTTTTGCCAGAAACTTGGTCTGGAAATTTTGTTACGAGTCTGTTGACATGCTGTAGGGGATTCTTGATATCGGTATTCCTACCTTGAAGATGGTTGTGGCCTCATTATTGAAGCTCCTGGCAGCGCTTTACCCACGCTATTTACTTTGTATCTACGAACTGCTTAGGGAGATTGAAGAGGAAATAGGGTGCTTGAATGTGGAAAGATCGTGAGTAACATTATTCTTCGAATGTTGTCATCATTTAATGAGGAATTGGGTCATGGTGTTGTTTAATCTTTGATTTCTTCCTGATTTCTCTCTGCCCCAAAGGAACCAATATGTACAAACTCGGCGGTGTTGTACCAACTTAATTGACCATACAAGTTATTTTCTCAGGCATCACCTCCTTGCTTCCCTAATCGCTGGCGTCTCCACTAAGGTTCCTTTAGTTATTACTTGGCGTGATGTTTACGTTGTGTTTGTATATTGATCCTTTTGTGATACTAGTATATGGACTTTAGATGTGTTTATATATGGAAATAAGTCCTCTTCTTTTCGCATTTCTTTGATCACTTATCTCCTTGCTTGAATTCATTCTTTGATTGAAACCCATTCAAGCTCACCAAAAAAAAAAAACTTGTGCATGTGTACGTTAAAGTGCGAGCCTACTCTTTAGATCATTTCATTTTACTTTACCCCCTTCTAAATTCTTTGGTAGCAGCCAGTGGAAAATGTTAATCATCATTGCAAAGATTAGTTTGTGCAAGGTTATGACCTTCAACTGTATCTTAGCTGTTTGTGACATTAGATTGGTCAACTAGGTCATTCTAGAAGCATCGTGATTCACTTAGTCTGTGATTTCAATCCAATGGTTTCTCTTTTTGCAACTTGTTGCAGTAGAAACACTTGAACATAGGAGAATATGGAGGTAAAAATAGCCTCCCAGTTTCGTTGGCAACCTACCACATCTGTTGTACTTGAAAATAGAACGTTGTAGAGGTTTAAATAATCTCTCTGATCCTTTGTCAACCTGTCTCAACTGTAGCACTTGAATACAATAGGAAGTTTATAGATTTAAATAACCTATTTGATTCTACTGTCAATCTATTGCAATTGCTGCACTTGAAAATAAATGTTGTCAATGTTCAAGAGCTTACCTTTGATCATGGTGTAGATTAATTTCCAAACTTCAAACTTGAGCGCGTCTCTGGAAACTCACCACCAAACAGAAATGCACACATTATTTCTTATGTTCTTAAGTCTCGTATTTGCATCTCACCTCTCTCTCTTTCCCTTCAGACTTGTGGGTCACATTCGGGAGTTGATGATAATGCAAGTAGATAGCGATATTTCCAAATTCCAATATTCACTTTCTGTTATTCTTGGCAACCTGTCATTGTTTCAGCGTTAGAGTTGAGGTCAGAATTAAATAGTCTCCTTGAAACCATTGGCAACCCGTCACAGCTACAGTTTTTAGACTTGCAAGGGTGTAGAAATTTAAATAAACTCTCTGATTATGCTTGTAACCTGGCATAGTGGTGCTCTTGATCATGGTAGGGTGTATAGATTTAAATGATCCCTCTGATTTCTTTGCCATCCTGTCTCAGCCGTCACGCCTGGCATAATTAATTTTGAGTAGGTTAACTGAAAATATTAATTTTATTTAGATTAAGGTTATGTTGTGAAGGATTAGATTTATATCCCAGCTAGATAAATGATCTTTTATTTGTAATAAGAAAGTGAAGTTATATATATATTTGTTTTACAATAAATAGGCTGGATATTGGTTGAAGTGATATTTAATTAAAGGATTTTTATTTGAATAAATAAAGTTACCAATGGTTAATATGAAATCTTTCTGTGTGGTTAGTCATCATGTATTAAGGATGTTGAAGTATAGGATCCTCACATTTATTAGTTTAAGAGGAAATATATATATGCTTTTAGAATATTACTGATTATTGTATCTAATTGAAATGGAAAGGTAGGTTGAAAATATTAACTTGAGATTTCTTTTAATATAATGGAAATTAAAATATGAAGTATATATTTTCTTCTTCTTATATGTTCTCTTATTTGGTGTTCTAATTTTATAGTATTAATTTTGTGATATCTTTTAATCCCTTTATAACTCTTTTAGTTTATGAATTACATAAACATTGTCTTATATCCAACTCCTCTCATCTTATAGAATTACCAGGAACAATGATTCTCTTATTTGCATATTCTTGAAACCATGCATAAATTAGGAGCAATGATTCCAGGAGATATTGGTCAATTAGGAAATATGTTCAATTAACTCCCTTAGTTGTTTTAAATTACTTCTTATTGAACGAATGGATAAATGGATATATGGTGCTTGAGTAGTGACTGTGCTTTGGGTATATATTTCTATGTGCGTGTGAGAGTTAATGTGATGTTCCATTTTGATGAGTGTCTCTTGGGATTGCTTGGTATCATAAGTGATTTTTATTCCTTTGGGTTTGTGTCCTTTTTATGAGTGATTTGACATATCTTTTTGTTGTGACTTTTCTTGAGTTAACGTGAGTTGGGGATCTTCTTTAAGTTAAATTGTGTTGCTATTCATTTAACCTTATGTGGTGAATTCTTGGTTTGTTTTGAGTTGTGGGGTTCTTATTAATTGATTTTGTGGTGGAGTATTTTGGATACTAATGTGATGCTTGGTTGTGATAAGTTTATGCTTCTTGTTGTATGCAATCTTTCCACTTGTATTATTTTGGGGAAACATTAAATTATATTGTTGTTATGTTTGTTGATTTTTTCAAAGGTCATTTGTTTACCAGTTCCACAGGTATCTTGTGAGGAGGAAATTGAGGTCTCCCTTGGATGCCTGGTTGCATGCTTTTACCTCTGTTGTTGAAGGATTGTGTTTGGATGGTTTCATGTTGGTGTGGATGCTTTTGGAGATTAATTTTGATTCATGGAATCCTTTGTCGTCTAATTTATGTTGTAATATAATTGGGAACTCGTGTTTTGTTTATGAGTTGTGGATAGTTGATCTTCTTGAATCTTTGATTTATTTTGTATTGAAGTTGGTTATGTAGTCTGGATGAAGTTGTTGATCTTATTTTGGTATATTCAATCATTATATCTGAATTGAAAGTAGTTTTTGTGGCCTTGCAATTATTGTTGTCAGTTCTTTGATGGGGAAACCCTAGTGTAAACTTTTTGAGAGTCTTTCAGAGGCTTGTTTTTATTGTTAGTCAATGTTCCTAATTTTATGTGCTCTTGACATGACAAGATATTGGTATCATTATTTTGAAAGGGTTGTACAAAACTTTGTGAGACTTTGATTCTGTACTTGTTAGTGAGATGGGTAATGCCTCGCATGCTTTTATGTTGTGATTCTTTGTTCAAATTATGATGGTACAACCCTTGGTTATTTTTGGTTTGAGATTGTTGGGTCTCTAGGGAGAGTGGCTCCTCGTGGGGGCCGGCGCCCCATTTAAGGGGAAGGGCATAGGATAACCTACGAGTGAGTTAGTAATCAAGTGAAAAACTAATAATTAACTTAGGAGGGTTGGGTAGTAATATCATTATAAGATAAAAAAAAGGGATGCCTCGTCTTCATTAGCGCTTCTGTAGGCTAATGGAAGGCTGAGAAGGCCATGGTTGGCAAGGTCGTGACCTCGTCTTCATGAGAGGTCTACGGCTCCACATGAGTTACCCTATGGACCGGTGCCTCCAGTTGGGAGGAAGGGTACAGGATAGCCATAGATGGGATTGGCGCCTCCAGTTGGGAGGAAGAGCAGAGGACAACCCATGTAGGACTATGCGATGACACTCTCCCCTAGTTGCCCATGTGTTTACTTTATTGTGTTCCTTTGGAAGTATGTTATGTGAGTTGGTTTAGTTTGTGGTTGAATGGACTTATATTGATTTTTGGAGTATTGCATTGATACATCTTTGGTGTACTTTGTGGTCTTGTATGATCTCATTGATATTTGACTTATGACCTTGTACTCTTATGGTAATGTGTTATGATGTTATTATGTTGTTTAATTGCAATTTGGAATTATATTATGTTATTAATTCAGTTTGTTTTGGAAGTGTTTCATGATCTTCCTTTGGTTACTTGTTTACTGGTTATCATTTTGTTTAATGTGATGAGATTTATGACTTTAAGTTATTATGTTGACTCTTGGGTGTTGTTGATTATGTCATTGTAATCCTTGAGTTTTATGATACTTTTGTATGATGTTGAGTCTTTTGGTTCCATGTTTGGATGTTCTTGGTTGAGGACTCTTATTGTCAGCTCCTTAGCATGGGGGGTGGGTCTTCGGATCCATGTGGTCGGGTGGAACGTGCTAAGCACCCCATTGGGTCCCCAGTCGAGGATCGAGAGGTGTGGATTGGTGCTGTTGCAGCGACTCTAGAGTTGTATTTGTCTTGGAGCTAGTTATGATACTTTGTATTCATCTATTTCTTTGTATCATGCTATCTTGTGTATGGTTTCCATTTATGTTTGGAAACACTTTTGTATCATTGTACTGTAATGTAACGTTAAACCTTGTGTGGCTATTGGCCATGGCAGTTGTTATTCAATGTGTTGAGTTAATCATGTATATGTTGCATTTGCGTACACAGATGGTTTCTTATCAATACTTTATCATGTATGTGTTATATTTGTTAATGTATATTTTGTTATGGACTATATCTTTGACTTTTATTCCTTATTGTCGTTGTGTGGATCTAAGTCTCGTAATGACTCCTTGTGTACCCCAAGGGATGTATGTGTTAGTGAACCAACTTAAATGAAATTCATGTCATGACTTAAAGTGTATTACATGTATGTTATGTTTACTTTAAAAAAAAAAATTGTGCAATGATTATCGTTTAATTATCCTTTGGGGTTCGCACGACGGGGCGTTACAATGGATATAAATTTTTCTTTTAATAACTTAAGATAGGTAGATGTATTTAATGAAAATTAGTTATTAATATTTATAGACTATACCTATAAATTTTATTTCTACAACCATATTAGCTACCAACTTATTAATTTTATTTTTACTTTCACAAATGAAATAAATTATGTAACAAATTTATATTTATTATAGATTTATTTAAATAGATAGATAGATGTATTTAAATATTAAATATTAATATATATGTATAGAAAAGTGAATAAATGGGAGAACAACATATAGTTGTTTATTCACTTAAGAGTAAACTATTTTTTTAAATACTATATAAAAACATGCACATAAATTTTGATTTTAATCATGTAAATAAGTACATGCATTTAATAAAAAATATTTTTTTAATATTTATAGACTAGTCTACCTATTATTATAAAAATTAATGTAAAAAATGTCTTTTATTTAAAGAATAACTTTAATAAGTAGGCGTTGTCATAATAGTGGTTTACAATTCCTGAGAGGAACGGATTTTAGCTGAAATCACATATTTTTAGAAAATATAATGATTTAACCCTTAAAAAGTTCCATTTTAAGGATTCCAATTGAAGAGGATTTGATCAAATCACCTTAGATCAAACCCCCTTGGATAAAACCTCACTAGTTTTAAACCATAACTATAAATGCGTCTCCTTTACACCTATCAAAATACTAATAAAAAAACACTTTTGATTTAGATTTTGTGGGATCAAATGAATTCATTTAAAATTTATTTCAAATGATTATGGTATTTCTCAGAACAAGCTATCCAATGAATATAATTTTAATATGTTTTGGTTTTGTTATGTATTTATTTTTTAAGTTTTATTAAACATAGGTTTTTCATCGAAAATGAATTTCTTTGTTCTTCACATGTGGAAAAATAGAAGATTATCAAAAAAATTGAAAATATTAGTGCACCAGATATTGAAGTCCTTGATCCAACAAAAAAAATTAAATTAAATTTTGACATATACAAAAAAAGTTACGCGTTATATATTGTTGTCTGTAATTATAATCGTTTGACTTTGAAACTTGATTAAGGAAACAATATTCAATAAAAATATCTAACCAAGTGGAAGCACTAGATATCAGAGTTACAAATCTAAATTTGAAAGAATTAGAATTTTATCCTTCATGGAAAAAAAGTTATGTGTTATACGTGTGTGTCACTTTTTAAAATGTTGTTTTTCTGAAAAAAATCAATTTTCGTGGGAGATGGAAAAGGAAGTGCAATTTGATTCCAAAAATTTTTAAAATATATTTTTAGAATCTACAGACAAAATTTGATGAGACTCTAGTTTGCACCATCTTCAAATTCCTCACAGTTTAGCCGCTATAGGTGCCCGAATGTGAAGATTTATTAAAAATAATAATTTCAGGTGTCAGTTTGGTCAAAAATTGTAAACCACTATTATGGGATCACCTTTACAAATAAATAAAAAATTATTATTATGGTCATTGCGGCAAAAAATTCATGAAATGGAAGTAATGGAAGCACATTAATCGCTTATATCAGGTGAAATTTGTCTACCAATTAGATTGAAGAGAATTGAATTTTGAAATATGTTTTGTTATATAATTGGCATGTATACATTGATAATAGATAAAAAAAAATGAAATAGGAAAAATGCTTGAGCTCTCATTGGTTAAAAAGAGAATTACTAATAACTAGTTAAGTTTTGGTCGTGCCTATAGTTCCTTGGCATGAACTAATAATATATATACTAGTGGTAACTGCAGTTAAAAAATTGGTAGTCATCAAAACTCGAATTCAAAGTTGCGAATTATTAGGGGAGAGGGGCCCATAATAGAGCAGGGTCCAATAGTGGGGATATAAGTAGTCCTTAGTGGGCCCCATAATGGAGCACTTTAATATCCAATTGCAAACACTTTTTATCCATAAAGTATGAAAAATGACAAATCAAGTTATGCCACTTTAGCACACCAATAAAACATGACTTAGTGCACCACTGTTGGTCTCACTTTTTTTTAGGCCTTTTCAGATACCTCATGTAAAACCCTGTCCTATTACCTAGAGGATGATGCAACACCGCGAAAGCAATACTAATATTTTTCTTAAAAAGAGTAACAAATATGAGTGAAGTAAACTACTCTAACACATACATCCTCTAGGCCACACAACACGTCTACATGTGAACTTCACAAATTACAAAATTATTCTAAAACATAGCATATGAAATTAACTCATGATAACATCATACATCAAAGCATTAACCCATAGCATAATAAATTAAACATGGAAATGTAATGAACATATTTCCACCGATACAACACCACTTAAAAATGATATATACAATTTAATCCAATAGTGAATAGATCATACATAATGTTACAATTACAGTATAAGGAATCCTCCTTGATTACAAATAAGGAATACAAATACATAGTGTCCCTTTGTTACAATGAATACAAGAAAATTACAAATCCATAGAACACACGAGCTCCTCGAACTAGAAGATCTTGCCATCACGAATAGGAAGAGAAAACTAAATAGTGTAAGGTGCACGCCACCCAACCATGTGGTACCTATAGGCCCAACCCCCATGCTAGGAGACAGTAAAAAGTAACCAAGATAAACCTACTACTTCTAGACATAGGCAATGTACAAAACCACATTGTACTAGTAAACACAAAACAACATTGTACTAGTAAACACAAAACATAAGGTTACATTGCTTCCAAAACCACTGAATCAATTACATCCACTCTACAATACAAACCGGTTGTTGTCATAAGAGGAGTGTCATCACAAAGGTTGCATTGGTTATCCAAAGGAGATCTTCCTAGGTCCCCGCCCCCATCTTGGGTTATCCTAGTAACCTCTCACGAACCTGACCCCACATACACACCAGTGCAGAATCGATTATCTTTCGAGAAGAAAAGATAATGATCTTTCCATTCCAGGCCTTCTTGACTCATCTCAAGTCTCATACTATCCCTTGAGCCAATGAGCGAGGCTAAATTATCTAATTAAATGTATTAAGCTACTATATCCCTAATAAAGGTTCTTTAATTTCCACTAATTAAACTGACTTTCACATGAGTTGTCCTGGGACCACTTTGTGTCACGGCCCCCATTGAAAGCCACTCCCCTATCAACAACACAATAACATATTCCAGAACCCAAGGGTAGACAATACACAAAATATGATAACAAATATCAACCATTCTACAAATAACAACACATCATGTTTGTAGTAACCAGGTGCTCAAATTAAATCACACAATTCATTCATAGTAATCAGGTGTTCAAACTAATTCACACATCCCTATGTATGTCAAATATTGAATCTCAAAAATGTGCACTACCCAAGGAAATCTCAAAAAGGGTGAACAAAAGATGTAATAACCCTTTCACAATTTTACAATCTCAGGAAGACTTATATTTTATCGACAACCAATATCCCCAATTCCCAAAACACAATTACAGAAGAATACACAATTACAATAAGCCACTCAAGTAATTAAATATACAACCATTAGGATTTCCCAAATCCAATAAATCAACAATAAATTAAACCAATTGTTCAACTTTTAGTTTGACAATTCCTCATAATATTCAACTTAAATTGCTCGCAAACATGAACAAAAAAGAAAACAACTTAAAACAATTCAAGCACTTAAATAATATAATATTCAGATTTCCTAAATCCAAATTGAATCAATATCTCATCACATGAAATTATTCAAAGTAAATATAATTCCATTTGCAATAATAAAACTATTTACTTAACTTCATTTCCACAGTTTCATATAATCATAAAATCAATTTCTCTATTACAATCATTGCATTATAAAATCCCCTACTTGTACATTAAACATTTTAATAACACAATATCTATTTATATATAAATCAACTTTCTCTCCTAAGTCATTTTATTTTAAGATTTACTAGCCCATGCATTTGCATGCTTATATTAAAATATATACTTCCATTTGTAAACCATAAAGAAATTAAAACTAGTTGTTTAACTCAAATTTCACAAACCCATATAAATAAAAATCTCAATCTTTCTAATAAAATCAATTTATTATAAAACACCTACTTGTGCATTGCATGCACTAATTAACAACATGATATTTATTTAAATAAATATCTTTTTTAAATATATATATATATATATATATTTCCCAATTACATAATCCAATTATTCCTTTCCACTATTCATTTTAATATATTTCATATTTTAAATATCTAATTGTGCATTTACATGCTCCTCTTATAACATAATAATCATTTAAATAAATATATTAATATATATATATATATATATATAATTATATATGTACGAGTACATATAATAATATATACATAAAATATATTATTTAAAAATAATTTATAACTTCCAATTATCAAAATACATATATAAATATATATAATATATATTATATATTATTAATAATATACATATTATATAACATTTATATAATATAATTATATATATTATATAAAAGAAAAAATAGTTAAAAAAAAAAAAACTAACACTGCAATACAGTGCACACAGGGGCTGTTTTCACAATCGAACCCCAAGTGGGCATGGCTGTGTAGGCAGTGTCAGTGCTACCTATGAAGGCAGCACTGGGCACTGCCCACATAGCCGCCTCCCCTATGGGGACGGCTGTGGGGATTACTGTAACGCCCCGCCGTGTGAACCCCAAAGGACATAAACATAATAATTACAGCACAATTTTATTATTATTATTATTATTTTTAAAGTAAACATAACATACATGTATTACACATTAAGTCATGACATGAATTCCATTTAAGCAGATTCACTAACACATACATCCCTTGGGGAACATTAGGAGTCATTACGAGACTGAGATCCACACAACGACAATAAAGAATAAAATCCAAAGATATAATCCATAACAAAATAAACATTAACAAATATAACACATACAAGATAATCATTGATAAGAAACCATTTGAGTAAGTACAACATATACATAATTAACACAACACAATGAATAACAACTGCCATGGCCAATAATCACACCGAGTTTAACATTACATTAGAGTACAATGTTCTAGAGGTACAATGATACAAAAGTGTTTCCAATATGCACGAAAACCATACAACAAGAATCATGATACAAAGGAATAGATGAAAATTGGCTCCATGACGGATACAACTCTGGAGTCGTTGCAACAGCACCAATCCACACCTCTTGATCCTCAACTGGGGACCCAATGGGGTGCTTAGCACATTCCACCCGACCATGTGAGTCTGAAGACCCACCTGCCCTGCTAGGAGCTGACAAGAAGAGTCTTCAACCAAGAACATCCCAACACGGAATCACAAGACTCACAACATACAAAAGTATCATAAAACTCAAGAATTGCAACAACATCCAAGAGTCAACATAATAAATTAAGATCACAACTCCCATCACATAAATCAAAGCAATGATCAATAAATAAGTAACCAAAGGATGATCATGAAACACTTCCAATCAAACTAAATCAATAAACATAATACAATCCCAAATTGCAATTAAACAATATAATAACATCATAAAACAGTACCATAAAAATACAAGATCATAAATCAAATATAAATGAGATCATACAAAACCACAAAGTACACCAAAGATGTATCAAGGCAAAATATCATTAATCAAGATAAATCCAAATATCAACAATCTATGCC
>VDFB02363183.1:0-24627 GCA_007258455.2 Sequoia sempervirens
TGGGTACGCGGACCCGGGGGTACCAGCCGCGTACCCGGGCGAACCCCTGCGAACCCACGGCCCAGCACTTCAAAAGTGGGCCCAAAAGTGAATAAAAAGCAATTTTTTTATTTCTATTTTGCTACAAAACCCTAAAACGACCCAATATGAGGCATTTTAACACTAAAGCATTTCATTTTTACCTCTCATTTTGCTCTCTCCATAATTTGTGTCCATCTTAGCATTTTGAAGGGAGGTGATTGCAGTTGAAGGAGAGCGATTGTGGAGTGGCAAATAGCTTCTACAAAGGAGATTTAAGTGTTCAAGGTATGCATTTAAACCCTATTCTTCAATCTTTTGATGATTTTTTTTTAGTTTCTTAGTTTTTGATGAATTTTTTCAAGTTTGTGAAGAAGTTTTTCAAATATATATATATTTTTTTCATTTTTTTTATTGATTGCAACAATGGCAAGTAGTCAAAGTTCAGTGGGTGGGGATGGAAGCCAAAAGTTTAAAATTGATAAAGGATCTCCTTTATGGAGACATAACACACGAATTTCACAAATTCCTGGAGGTGGGGGGTTTGTTTGGAAGTGTAATTTTTGCAATGCACAATATAATGGCTCCTACTACCGAGTAAAACTTCATTTTATGGGCCCTGGTGGTAAAGGGATTAACATGTGTGTGGGTCCAGATAAGAAGGGGTTATCTACTGTACAAATAGCAGGATTTATAAAAGAACAAGAAGATGCCGACAATTCAATTGCAAGAGGAAAACAAACTAGTTATAATTCCGGAAAGAAAAAACAAACATTACCCACTCATCAGATAGTTAGGCCCTCTAGACATCCCTTCTTGTCTATACCCTCTACGGAAGAAGAAGATGAAGAACTAGAAACCACCACCCGCAAGAGAGGTCCATTAGAGAAAGCATTTAAAATGGAGGCAAGAGATATTGCTGAAGAAAAAATTGCACGTTGCCTCTATGCCAATGGTCTTCCATTCAACTTGGTGAGATCACCATATTGGAAGGACATGGTGTCAACAATAAATAGTGCACCTCCTGATTTCACAAGTCCTGGGTATGAAAAGGTGCGTACCACCTTATTGCAAAAAGAGAGGAAATATGTAGAGGCCCAACTAAAACCAATTAGAGATTCTTGGGTTGAAACAGGTGTATCTATTGTTTCCGATGGATGGAAAGATAGAAAAAACCGTCCATTGATTAATGTTATTGCAGTGTCCCCCAAGGGGGCAATGTTTTTGAGGGCGGTTGACTGTGAAGGGCAAGTGAAAGATGCAATGTTCATTTCCAGGATTCTCATTGACTCCATAGAGATGGTGGGTAGTGAAAATGTTGTCCAAGTAGTTACGGACAATGCAAAACTTTGCAGGGCTGCAGGTGCTTTGGTAGAGGCCAGATATGAGCACATCTTTTGGACACCGTGCACTGTACACTCCCTCAATTTGGTGATGCAAGCAATTGGCACCCAAATAGAGTGGGTGAAAGAAATATACCAGGAGTCTGAGGAGATCCAGATGTTTGTGACAAGCCACCATATGTCACAAGCAATTTTCAGAACTTTTTCAACATTGGAATTGTTGAAGGTAAATTTTAAAATTTAATTTATTTAGTTTCATTTATCATTTGTCATGTTTTACATAATTGAATAAAATAATTTTTTTCATTATTTACATATTTTAAATGTGTTATTAACTTACTATTAACATGTTCTTGGGTTAGAGACCGGTTTGCATCTCACACGGTTGTTGCAGGCTTGTATGAAGGTGAAAGATGCATTAGGTCAAATAATTTGTGTAACCAATGGAGTATGTGGAGCAATCAAATTGGAGGGCCCAAAAAGTCAAGGCATTGATCTTGAATGACGATTGGTGGGATCGTGTGAATTATGTATTGGAATTCACCGAACCTATCATGTCTATGCTTCGGTTTGTTGATACAGATGAACCATGCTTGGGGGATGTCTATGATAGCATGGACACAATGTTGGAAAAAATAAAAATAGAAATACAAAAAAAAGAGAATGATCCTGAAGACACCTTGTACAAAAGGGTGGAAGCAATTGTTCTTCATCGTTGGAACAGGATGACAACTCCATTGCACCTCCTTGCATATGCCCTATCTCCGAGGTACTATACCACTGAAGTGCTTTCTATCCCAGGGAGAATACCGCCATATAGAGATGCTGAAGTTGCTAATGGGTATAAGACGGCATTTAGTAGAATGTTCAGTGATCTAGAAGTGCATGCAAGTGTCATGAGAGAATTTGGAATGTTTGTCACAGGAAAATCAAAAAATCATACCGCTTCTGTTGCTAGAGACCAATACAAAATGGATGGTCTTACATGGTGGTACCTCCATGGTCAAGATTATATGTACCTCCAACCTCTTGCAATCAAGATCCTCACAAGTAAGTTTTTTTTTTTTTGCCACTTGTATTGTAAAATTTAACACTTAACATTCTTGAATTTATCTTGCATTTTTTTATTTTATTTTTAATTTTGTTGGTTTTCTCTCCAGGTTGCAAGCTCTTCTGCCGCTGAACGGAATTGGAGTACATACTCCTTTATCCACTCAGTGAAGCGTAACCGGTTGGCTGCAAAAAGAGCTGAAGACTTAGTGTATATTCATTCCAATTTGCGTCTTCTGTCACGTAGGGATCCTCAATACAGGCAGGGGGCAGCAAGGCTTTGGGATGTAGCACCCGAGTCTACTGACTTGGATGCAACCATTCAGGATCTTGCTAGAGCCACTATGGATGATGTGGGTGATATTGATGACATATCACATGGTGTTGGATCCGCTTTGGGTTCAAATGATGATGATTTTGAAGTTGAAACCACTCAAAATCCAAGTCATGATGATTCTGACAATCCTTTTGATGATTGATGAGCATATGAACAATGAACATTGAATCATGTTTCAAATTTTCAATGTTTCATGAACTACATTTTGTAATTCAGTAATTTTATTTGAATATTTTTCAACTATCAATTGGCATTTAATATTTATCTTTGGCATTTGGCATTGGTCAATGATCAAGTATCATACTATGAAATGATTTAGTTTTACAATTCTCTATGTTTCTCTTATTTTTTTTTATATATAATACATATATATATATTTATAATATATTAAATTATTAATATATATATATATATATACACACGTACCCATACGTACCCAAACCCCTAAAAAAATTTTGCCCGTACCCACGTGCGGGTTAGCGTGCGAACCGTCCCAGGGCGCCGAACCCGGTAACTTAGCTTTTAAACAGATCCTCCATCTATGCTGTGCCATTCCAACCCACCATGCCCGGGTTATTCAGAAAATCAGACAAAACTAGGTCAAACTGGGAAAAAATGAAAAAAACTCATTTCACGTGTAATTAAAAAAATTGCTTAGTTTTTCAGATAAATGATGGGTTTTTGACATTTTGTCTATAAATCCCTAAAACATTTTCCTTTTACACTTTTAGGCAGAAGGCGAACAGATTTTCAAACTTTCCCATGTGATTGCAAACATGGAACCGAACAATTTGTGATCATCAGCTAGGACACAGCAGCCACATTTGTGTATTGCTCCTTCAAACCCTAATTTTGCATTTTTGCAGCTGCATCAACTTCTGCTTCACATATCTAATCATGGTTGCCTTAGAGGCTGTGTGAATTTTGTATTCTCCAATTTTGTTTAGTATATGGCAGTTGACTTATGAGCAATAAGCATATGACATTGACAATATGTAGGTATATTCTAAGACCGAAAACTTGCTACTTTGTGAGAATTTGAGAGTAATGTCAAGCATGAGAATGTAATGCAAGAAAAGATTGACAAATCAATGGAATTTAGAAAACCAGAAAAACATTCAATGAATGCTTCATAAATTCAATCAAAATATACATATTTAGCAATATGAAAATGACTATTCAATTCATCTTATAGATGACTGCTTGGCTTCTAGTGTAGCTAGAAAATACAAAATATAAAATGTTATCCTACTATTCCTAGGATTATGTACAATATGGTTACAAATTACATCCCCCCCTCAATCCATAGGAGTAGTGATAGAACCACTGTTTGTGTTGCACATTGGGCAATTTGTTTATGGCACCTCTTTTCCTTGATATGAAACTCCAATGTTCTACAAAAGGTTTTTCCTCAGTGATTCCCTCCAGTTTTTCAAGAGCCAAGGTGTGGATTGGTATTTAGACCTTAATTTGTTTTCTCAAGTCAACTCAGCTTTCTACGATAGTATATTTTATTTGGAGAGAATACCACACCCATTTGTTATGAGATTTGTCACCACCATTTTCTTGAATGATGAAATTTGCAAAAGGTCGTTCAATTTCTGTTTCTGTCACTTCTATGAGTAAAAACTGGAGAACCTAGGCTGATGATGCTCATGAGTATAGTCCAAAAGTGTGCCAACTACACTCTGTTACTTGAAGACTGAATAACTGAGGCTGAATTCGCCCATGAGTAACCCAAAAGTGTGGTGAAGCATGCACTGAATGACCTAACTTTTTGTCAAGCTGAAAATGTGAACCACTTTGTTACACCCCAATTGTATAGTTACTACGTATTAGTACTGCATAGGGTTAAATGATTGTAAAAAGATTCTGAGAATGAATAAAATATGCTGTTCCTTGTTATCAATATGAGTGTTTTCACATTGAATGATTGTCTCATTTAATGTTGCTTCAATTGATGTTATCCATGGTGACATATTGCATTATAAGGTTATTGAATTATGTTTATGTATACTGCTAATGTTATGAACATGTGACTGCCGTGAGATTAAGTCAGTGGATGCAGGTATATGAACCATTTCTCCAGGCGGAGGGGAAGTATCACTTTGGAGAGGAGCTTGGTTGGTTAACCGGTAAAGTGAACTATCTGAGCATACACACACATCACCTTAGATTGAGTGAACTGGGTCAGTTGTGTTGGTTATAGGTAAGTCATTTGTAGCTTGTATGTTTGCATTAGGAGTCTTGTCTACTTTTGTATGCTTTTATGAGTGATGTTTATCTGTGTATCTGTCTTGTGGTATTACGATCATTATGATGATAACGTAAATGGATGTAAGTGAATAGGGAGTGGACATATATACATATATATAGTATATACATGTATCTATATGTATATACATATCGATACAAGCATATATTGGCAAATGATTATGCTCATACGGATGCATTGATATGGTATACCTGCACATACGTGTACATAGAGGTATATACAGGTATATACATGTATATATGCACACAACCTATATTATGTGGATATTAATAATATTATATTATTATTGCCTTATGAATTTACATATACATATATATGTATATATACATATCGGATATGCTGACTGGCTTACGATATGTTTATAGTGGGATATATATATATAATAGAAAATAATATACACACACACATATATATATATTTAATATTAAACTCTCAACTTTGGAAATTGAATTATTTCCCATATTTGATTTAATATTAATCTCTCAACTTAGGAAATCGACTTATTTCCTATTCAATGAAATATTTATCATTCAACTATTGGAAATCAATTTATTTCCAAATCAATTAATTGAGTATTATCTTTCAAACTTTGGTGAACGAATTATTAGTGAATTGAAATATTTTTGAAGTTTTAAACTTTGGAACGGAATTAATGTTGGACTTGAAGAAGTCACGCAAAAATGCACGCAGAGGAAATCGTGTTTGACCAAGTTAATAGCAATGAATGAAATTAACTCAGGAATCCAACGTAGATGGAAGCTCTGTCGACCTTGCCTGAGAAATAGGCGATGTGTTTACAATTCATCAAGTGACTTTTTCTCTGTGATTATCTTTACCTACCATAGTATGAAATTGGCACTACATCTGAGGACTAAACATGTAGGTGCCGATTGGCACAAATTCTCCATGTGTTTTGAATGTCTTCAAATTGTTGTCAAATGTTGGAGGATGATTCACCATTTTTGTGCTGAGTGTGGCAAGGAACTAGCGCCACCTCCTGTTTGAAAATGTCTTATGGTAGTGGTAGCAAATCACATGCCAAAACTAAAGGGAAGCTGAGCTCTATAAATAGTCACCCATTCTACTTCATTTGGGACATTCACCATACACATTCACTCATACTTTCTGATATACGCATTTCTCTATGATTTAAGATTGAAATCATAATCCCTTCTTTCATAATTGAGATATCTGAGCATCATACATTTTTACCAGCTGTAAGTAATTACCAATTCTGAATATCTATTTCTGAGTGCCCATTTGGGAAGGCGTGTTATACCAAAACATATGCCTGCTGCTAACTACTTCTGAGTAATTACCAGTGTTGAATATCTATTTCTGAGTGAGGAAAAGTGGAATTCTGAGAGGAAGCTGTCAAATACCTGAGGTATTGGAAATTGCTGTTTAGTCATCATTTTGTGGAAAAGCAAACTACAGGCATGGTGTTAGTTTTAGGATCAGATATAAATAAGCAGATTTTAATTCAAATTCAAACAAATAGACACATCATATACCCTGGGAAAACCCTCCACTTGAGGGAGAAAAACCCAGCAACAATATATCACTTATATATTGAATATCAAACAACAATGATCTTTACAATGACGCCGATTACAAGGCCACACAACAACACCAAAACTTGATGCAATATCTGAAGATAATATCGCTCTTCTTGAAGACAAAGTTTTGGCCTCCTTAGACAACTTCAATCTACTCTTTGAAGGAATTTGCACTTCTCTATGAACTCGCACTATGAAGGATGAATGATTTGAATGACCAAACAGCAACTCATATATATACAAGAAAGAGAGAAGGATCGTGTCCCTTCAAGACAAAGAAGTCGGCCTCAATGAAAAATCGAGACTCCTCAAAGGTGACAGATGAGAAGTCGGCCTCCAACAATAATTAAATATTAGCATTCAAGATGAAGCGCCTCTTCACCAATAGTCATCTTAATAAATTAAATAGCCGATAGGCTATAAATTTAATTTATTCTTTAATACAAAATTGGGGCTGGAAGTAGAAGCTCGACGCTGCTATCATCAACACTCCCTCTCAGCTAGGGAGGAATACTTCCAACTATCCAATGTCATGGAGTCTCTCAACATGACATCCACAATGGCTACACCCATATGTGGAAAGAGTTCATCACGGAGTCACTCAACGTGATATCAACCATCATGGCTATTCCCATGTATGGTAAAGCATATGTGCACAAGTGCCCATCATGGAATCACTCAACGTGTGATGTCGTCATCTCATCATGACATCCACCATGGTTACTCCTAGAGGGTGGATAAACACAAGTACAAAATATCCGCGAGTCTCTCAGCGTGATGTTGCAGTAAGATTAAGCTCAGCGTGACATCCACCAATGGCTACTCCCGAGGAGGGTGAAACAAGGGCTTTCACTTCAAATTTCTCTCCACTGAGAGAAAGATGCATTAACAAGGGCTTACCTCAAATTTCTCATAAAAGAAAGATGCATTAAAAACAAATCCTGAGAAGATCGAAGTTGGGTGGAAACAAGGGCTTTCACCTCAAATTTCTCTCACAGAGAAAGATGCATTAACAAGGGCTTACACCTCAAATTTCTCTCACAGAGAAAGATGCATTAAAGCAAATCACAGAAGATCACTGAAGCTGAGTCTCCCTCTCAACTAGGGCTTCATTCTCCACAATTCCAAGCTTGTCTCGAAAGTACACAAACTTTACTCTAGAGAGAGGCTTGGTGAGAATATCAACCGTTTGCTCATCAATGCAAATGTATCTCAATTGGATAGCTTTCCTCAATACCATATCTTTGATGTAGTGGCATTTGATCTCAACATGTTTTGTTTTGTCATGAAGCACTGGATGGACAAAAAACTTCACACAACTTTGATTGTCACAATGAATAATAGTTGGGTCCAATGATTGTCCAAACAATCTTGCAAGAAGCTTCCAAAGCCACACTACTTCTTGGGCTGCTACACAAGCTGCAATATACTCGGCCTCTACAGTGCTTAGTGCCACTGAAGACTGCTTCCTGCTACACTAGGAGATCATCGCAGACCCCAAACTAAAGCAACAACCAGAGGTGCTCTTCCGATCAGCTACACTCCTTGCCCAATCAGAATTAGAATATCCTTGCAACTTTAGATCTACACTGGAAGTATATTTCAAGCCATATCCAACTATGCCACGCAAGTATCTCAGGATATGCTTAGCTGCAACTAGATGAATTTGCCTTGGTTCACACATGAACTGACTAAGTGCACTCATTGCATAGCAAATATCTGGTCTAGTATTGACTAGATACATCCACAATCCAATCAACTGCTTGTACATAGTAGGATCCACCAGATCTGAACTAGCTGTAGACTCACTTAGCTTCTTCAAATTGGTTTCCATCAGTATAGACATGGGCTTGCAACCCATCATACCAAATCTCTTCAAGATGTCTATTGTATACTTCCCTTGACTCAAAATGATCTCATTAGGCCTCTGCCATACTTCTAATCCTAGGAAGTAATGCATATATCTAAGATCCTTCATCTCGAATTCAGAAGCTAACTCCTTGCATTTGATAATGAGATATTCTGCTCCAGTAAGAAATAGATCATCAACATAAAGAGCCAAGATTAATGCCTCACCATCAACTACCTTGAAGTATAGATTTGAATCAGCATCATTCTTGGAGAAACCCAAGCTCATGAGGTATCGATCAATCCTTTCATACCAAGCACGAGGAGCCTGCTTAAGGCCATACAAAGTCTTCTTCAATTTACAAACATGAGACTTCTTCCCATGAAACTCAAAGCCATCAGGTTGCTCAATGTATACCTCTTCACGTCCATTTAGAAATGTTGTCTTCACGTCCATCTGATGTAACTTCTATCCTTTAGCTGCTGTAATAGCAATGATAGTTCTGATGGACGTATAATGAGCAACTAGAGCAAAGGTTTCTTCATAGTCTATTCCCTCTTTCTGAGAGAATCCTCTAGCCACAAACCTAGCCTTGTACTTCTCAATGCTTCCATCAACCGCATGCTTGATCTTGAAAAGCCACTTAGAAGATACAACAGATTTCCCTTCTGGTCTAGGTACAATGTCGCAAACATCGTTCTTGAGGATAGATTGATATTCTTCAGCCATAGCATCTCTCCATACTTGCTGACTTGTAGCTTCCTCAACACTGGAAGGCTCAAATTCAATGATTTGACTCATCAATGCAACATAGCTTGAAAACTTGTGAGGTCTTTTGCTCTCTCTGAATGTTCCTCTAGGGGCTGCAAGCTTTTTTGCCTCCTGCATTGTTTGCCTAGCCCAAAGAGGTCTCTTTCGACCAATCACAATGTCTCTTGGCCCATCAGTTGGTTCCAAAGGCTCAACTGGATCATCATCTTCTTTAGGTTCAATAGCCTCCCTCTGAATCTTAGGAGTATGGTCAACTACCATGTCCTGAGGAGACTCTTGGTCTTCATTGTCTATCTCCATGTGAGTGCCCTTAGATCTCTTGAATGCAACATCTCTTCAAATGTAACATCCCTGTTGATCTCTATCAGTTTCTAACCTGGAATGTAAACTCTGAAGGCTTTTGAAGACTCACTATAGCCCACAAATATTCCCTTCTTGTTAGATGGTTCCAACTTTGTCCTTTTATCTTTAGGCACATGAACATACACAGGGCAACCAAAGATTCTCAAATGGCTTACTTTCGGCTTCACACTTGTGAAAGCTTCTTCAGGAGTCATGTTCTCCAAAATGCAATGAGGGCTTTGATTCTGAACATACACAGCTGTCCTAGATGCTTCAGCCCAAAGGAAGGTTTGCAGATCTTGATCATGGATCATGGCTTTAGCTGCTTCTACAATGGATCTGTTCTTCCTTTCTGCAACACCGTTCTGCTGTGGATTGTAAGGGACACAAAAATCCCTCTTAATCCCTGCCTCAATACAAAAGTTACGAAAGCTTCCAGAGATGTATTCTCCTTTGTTGTCAAATCTCAGAACTTTGATCCTCTTCCCAGACAAGTTCTCTACTTGAGCTTTAAATTCCTTGAATCTCTCAAGTACTTCCTTAGATTCTTTAGTCTTTAAGAAATAAATCCAAGTCTTTCTAGAGTAGTCATCAATGAAAATTATATAATACAAGAAACCACTCAAAGAAGCAATAGACATTGGACCACACAAATCAAAATGAACAAAATCTAGAATACGCTTAGACCTACTCTCACTACTATGAAATGGACCTTTAGTATTCTTACCCAAGGCGCAACCTCTGCAAGTGCCTTCATGCTCCTGGCTGAGTTTAGGAAGGCCTGTGACCATCTTCTCCATGGTTGGAAGTGCTTTGAAGTGAAGGTGAGCAAGTCTTCTATGCCAAAGCTCACATGAACTTGCTGATCATGCAACAAAGCCTGAATTGGACAAGTGGAAAGTCTGTAGAGACTCTCTTACCGAACTCCAATCACTCGGGCAGTCTTGATGCTAGAGTTCTTCGGCCATGCAAGAACTTTACCTTCAGAGAATGCAACTTGATATCCCTTGTCCTCTAAAGCTGAGATAGAGACAAGGTTCCGCTTGATGCCCGGTACAAATAGCACATCACTTAACTGAAGAGAGATGTCGGAATCAAGGTGAAGAGAAGAAGTTCCAACACCTTTCACTAAATAACATGCATCATCTCCAATTATAACTTGAATGCTTGTATCTTTCTCCACTAAATCTGAAAGATGTTCTCTAAATCCAGTGATGTGACGTGAGGCGCCACTATCAATCAACCAAGTGTTGCTATCTGTTGGAACATTGCTTGATAAGGAAAAATAGAATAGAAATCCACTTGAATCCTTTTGAGGAGAGATCTCATCCACATCCGCAATTGAAGCATGCTGCTTAGGTCTAGTTGGGCAATCCTTTGCATAGTGACCAAACTTGTCACATCTGAAGCACTGTATGTGGGAGGGATCCTTCTTCTTCTTAGATTTAGGAGCACCATCTGATCTTTTATCTTTGTTCCTCTTGAAGTTGCCTTTCTTCCCTTCTTTTCCTTTCTTCTTCGAAGATTGAGCGGCAAGTACATGAATGTCTTCATTTGTAGAACTTTTCCCATTGCCTCTTGCTACTAATCTTGAATCTTCTTGAATGCAATCTGCCCTCAAGCGATCAAACTTAGGTAGTTTTGATCTCCCACTGATGCCTTGGATAAATGGCTCCCAAGATTGAGGAAGACCATTAAGCGCCAACATAACCAAATCCTTATCATCAACCATATGCCCAATGGTAGAAAGCTGATCTCTCAACTCGGTGATCTTCATGAAGGAGATGACAAAATCTCCTTTTGCCATCTTGACATGATGAAGTTGTTGCCTCAATGCAAGAGCTTTGCTTGTATTATTGATCTCATACATTTTCTCCAAGGTCTTGAACATTTCTCTTGCTGTCTTCAACTTGGAGATAATCGGCACAAGATGGTCCTTCACAGAATCAACCAAGATTTTCTTCGCCTTAGTGCCATTCTTCTTCCATTGTGACTTCTCATTCTCATCGGAAGGTTCGGGAACTTCGCTCTCCACGAACTCAACAATCTCATTTTCTTCCAATGCAAGCAATACTCTAAACTTCCAAGAGGTGAAGTTGGAAGCTCCTTCAAGTCTATCTTCAATCTTGAGCTCATTCACCATTTTCGAAGATAAGATAGATACAAGAAGATGAGAACAAGAGTGGAAGATAACGCTGCTTATAGAAATCTGATCACGATCTTGCTTAAACCCGCTCTAATACCATGTTAGTTTTAGGATCAGATATAAATAAGCAGATTTTAATTCAAATTCAAACAAATAGACACAGCATATACCCTAGGAAAACCCTCCACTTGATGGAGAAAAACCCAGCAACAATATCACTTATATATTGAATATCAAACAACAATGATCTTTACAATGACGCCGATTACAAGGCCACACAACAGCACCAAAACTTGATGCAATATCTAAAGATAATATTGCTCTTCTTGAAGACAAAGTTTCGACCTCCTTAGACAACTTCGATCTACTTTTTGAAGGAATTCATACTTCTCTATGAACTCACACTATAAAGGATGAATGTAAGAATGAATGTGATGAATGATTTGAATGACCAAAAAGCAACTCATATATATACAAGAGAGAGAGAAGGATCGCATCCCTTCAAGACAAAGAGGTCAGCCTCAATGAAAAATCGAGACTCCTCAAAGGTGGAATTAACATTCAAGGTGAAGTGCCTCTTCACCAATAGTCATCTTAATAAATTAAATAGCCGATACGCTATACATTTAATTTATTCTTTAATACAAAATTGGGGCTGGAAGTAGAAGCCCGACACTCTTATCATCAACACATGGGATATTCTTCTACTATCCATTTCTATAGTTATTCATTTAAATACTTCTTGAATTGTATTTACTGTCTATGCATAGGAAGTGAATTGCTTCTTGAACTGTATTCCTATTTGTGCTTAGGAAGTGAAATGTTTAAAGATAAAAGATGCATTCTAGTTGTATTCTGCATTGGTTGTATGATCTCCATATAAGGAGAATAGTGGTTGCATTAGTTACTATATACTAGGTTTGAAATGAAGGCATGAATCAAGTAAAGATCAATAGGTAAGTTATTAGGTTAACTCAGAAGAGCTTGTGATACTCCTAGGATAAAGATTCCAGCATGGGAGGCAACTTGTGAAATACTTGTTATGCTAATTCATTTCTAAGTAGTTAGTATGTTGTAGGATGTCTGGGGTACAAAATATCCATTGGAGGACAAAACCTATGCGTGGTGTAACATAGCCCTAAGTCAAATCGACCCTGAATAGTGTATGTGATAGATGACCCTCAATAGAAATACTGTATGCAACACTTTGGCCAAAGTAGTGTAATGTACAAAACATCCACTTAGACTGTGTGATGATTACACTGTCAGTCTATCGTGATTCCATATTACATACTAGTTTGAGAGTTGTTGTCTTTCACAAGATCTAGTTATGTAGGACACAACACTATGCTCAGTTGGTTAACAGTATCAGTTACTCTACCAATCTCTTTGTCGAAGGGAGGGCCATCTATCGAATGATAGATGTGCGGGGGACGCATTATAATTCGATGGTTGGCGGAAAAGTGGCCGAGTGATGCTTCTCCTCCACATCAGGCTACTAAAGTACCAAGATTTGAAAGGATGGATTCCTAGACCTTCTTACTACTATTTGTTCAAAAGCTCCATGAGCTATGCTTGTACTTACATGTCTTCTTACTGATGTTTATTTGAAAAGGAAAAGATTATTTGTTGAAATATATTGTATCATGTTGTGATGTTTTCAAATAAAAGAAAAGAAAATTTTTATTACAATGGCTGTTACTTGTTATCTTTAATTGTTTGGTGTAAAATTAAGAAATTTTTACTTCATGAATGATATTGACACATTAAAAACTGCTCCAATGGCAGAAAAAACAATGCTGAAAATGAAGGTATATGATGATCTCACTTCATGTATAGTCATCAAAAACCAAAATGAAGTGTGCAATCTTAGGTGTTAAGTTGAACACGAGATGCTGCAGCAATATGCTGCAATGACAAATCCTCAATGGATAATTTGAAAAGTCTCCAAGTACCATGCTCAAAGAACTTGAAATCTTGATGTTTCTCCAAGTACCATGTTCAAAGAAGTCAAAAACCTAAACTCTAATATTCCCCCTTGTAAGACGAGAGCAGAAAGCTACTTCAAAGGCTCCCTACAAAGAGAACGTTAACTTGTATAGAGATGTGTGATGATTGTTGGATTTTGTGGAGAGTATTATCTTATTATTATTATTGCATGTTTTTTAGAATTATTTTGATGAGCAAACATCATTGTTAGGCTGATCCTTTTGAGGGAAAAAGTTGCCTTGTCTTGTAAAGTCAAATGTGGTTGTACCCTCTAATCCTATTGCCCATACTACTATAGAAGTTTCAATACAACTTTTAGGGACTCCAAATGTTGCCGTACCAATTCCAAAGTGATTTGTACCACCTGGTGTTGCGCAATTTCAATGACTAAAAGAAATATACTATTTCATTGCTAACCATACATTTTGGTTTCATATTGTAGACCTATTTTGGGCTTCCAAAAGGCCATACAAGCTCAAGAGAGGAATTGTACTATTCTATTGAGGACAGTAAGATTCTTGACCACTTTGATATCAAAATTTTAAATAATTCCAATCTGTCTACTTGGCTGTTATTTTGTCAAATTGTTTGGCTGTATCTTTAACTCTGAATTTAGTATTGAGAATACTTATTGATGAGCACACGGTTATACTGAGCAACAATCTTTACCAATTTAAACTTAATACCATAAGCATATCAGTATAATAACAACATAAGATGAAACAATTACGCAACACAAGTAGAACACACGATTTATGTGGAAACCCTTGCGGGAGAAAACCACGGCAAAAATATTGCTTTTAAACTTCTTTTTACAAATTCTAGAGGCACCAACCCCTCATTCAAATTGTCTTCACAAATTTTGCTATAACTCTTTTTTTCAATCTGCTATAATTCTCTTCTTAAATCTGCTAATCATAAAGCTACAATAATGTTGATTTCAAACTTTCCATAAAACAGATTACAATCTCCTCATTAAATTTATTACAAATCTGCCATAAAACTTCTCACAATCTCCTTATATAATCTGCAAATAATCTTCTTAAAACTTGCTCTCCATCAGCTGGTCTATATGATATACTTATTTTTCACTCCACAACATACCCTTCTTCACAACCTCACAAGATGATTTTATATCTTTCTAAGAGGGATGATTCCTTGCAGAGACATCACCCTTTATAACAAATAGACACATTCAAGAAACAGATCACACCTTTTCATAAATAATTGCTTCTTCCTTTAATGCTTATTCACATTATGTAACATAGTTATTGGTTACACCTCCTTCAAGAATAGTTGCGTCTCCTTATAGAAGATCGCTGCCTTTTATAATTAATATAAACAATGGTAATCGCTGTCATGACTATCTAAACAAATCTCCACCTTTATCTATCATTGATTTTAAGTCACAGCCCTTTAATAATTTCCATCGCTGCCTTGAAGAATTGATTCCCAATTGCTTTTAATTTTTGTCTTATTTATTTTTGTCTCATACGACTTTCATATGGAATTTTGTCCTTTTCTTAATTTTGTCTTATCTGCTTTTTTTATTAATATAAGTGTTGCCTTATAAAGAATCGCTTCTTTTGTGAAAGATGATAACTGCACTTTACAATCTCTAATTTCACTTTTAAATCATTTTATTGTTTGATATTCTTTAATCCACAATTTCATATGCTGCCACCATAATTAAATATAAACTTGATCTTTAGCATAAGTTGCTTCATCTTAACAAGGGTAGTTGCTGCTCCTTTATTATAAATTGTTGCCTACATAATTATTAGATGCTTCTTTTCATAAATATAATTTCTGCCTTATAAAGGATGCTGCCTATTTATCAATGATAACAATAATAAATACCTTCTTGACATCAATGACAACATTTCCAACACTTATAAACTCGTTTAGTTCTTCAATCATTACTCTCAAGAATCATTTAATGTCAATGCATACTAAATATAGCAATTGGGTAAGAGACATATTCATTCATCTTATCACTATCTATCAATAATTTGTATATCTGCTATGAATGATTGAAATTATTATTATTTCAGAACACAGGTACATATATTGTGCTGGCCTGTAGGTCACCCTCCAATTGAATTGATGCTGGTATGCCTGGTCCAATATAACAATTGGTCTTTGGTGCTTACCTTGGGTTTTGGCTTCCAAAGAAGTCGCCATTGTCCACAGAATGATATCCATGCTAACAATGTTAATTATTTATTCTCCCAAACCATGTTGTTGACATGGCAGTAGCATCTATATGTGGCAACGTTGCCTAAAGGATGACAACATTCACCCACCCCTGACTTCCTTTCAGATTTGCGTCAAAGTTTATAAGGCGCAATATCCTTATAAGGTCTAAGGTCGCGGTTCTTTATATGGTAGGTGGCTATCAATAGTCGTCACGACAAGTTGAAGTTTAATTTAAGTCTTCTATGGATGCCATGTCCAAGCCAACCTCCTAGTTGTCACCTAGCATCGCCATTCTCTTCCTTTGACCAGTGGCTCTTCTCAATTAATCCAGCTAACATTATTCCCATCAACCTCAATAAAGCTGCTAGTTATTAATCAGCCCCTATGATGAATAATCAACCCAGCTTCCATACCATGGGTCACACTATAAAATGCTTTGCTGCCATGATATATATATAAATCTCTCACCCAATTTATAATCATTTGACCATTCTGTAACAATTTATTCAAATCGTGGTGTCCACATCTACCTCTGTATATTTGTATAAATTCTGATGATTTGATCAACGCATCTGAAATTTGTCTTTGGAGAAGACTTCCCAAATTTCATACAATGAATCCCAATTGTGAATTATGAAATGAATCCACCCAATAGATAAATTGGATTTTTGTCCAACCCACCTGCTCAAGAGTTTTTGTCCTCAAGTCTCCTGAAAGTTGTGCTCTCAAAATTGCTCACGATAATAATTTTTCAAAAGATGATCCTAAATTTATTTCCTTTTTCCCCTTTTATACTTCACCACTTTATTAAATATTCTACTTTTGTAAAGTCACTTTTATTAAAAATTTGAACACCACAATTATTATAGTCACTTTATCAATAAATAAATTAATTAATTGTTATTGTCCAAAATATTTCAGCACAAATTAATATTTAATTAATTAAATTGACTCCGTGGTGGCTACCATTGGAATTGGGGACATTACAGTTGGTCGTTTTGCATAGTGCTTTGCGACTCCAAGATCGTCAAACTTTAGACTATCAGCAGATTCCAGCTTTAAAGTAGGATGTTGATCCAGAGGATGCCACCCAAATTGGTGAGGACACACGACAAGGATTGGTTGGAGTCCCATTAAATAAGCCAACTCCTCATACTCATAGTGGTAGTGACTTAGATTCAGACTTTGATTTTGATGTAGTGTTGGGAGATGTCGATTAAAGACAACCTCATACTTTCCATCACTATGATTTATAGTTTGACATTTTTGTAGGGAAACCTGGAGACGTGTCCCCCCCTCAAAATGGCTCGTCCCTGTCCTCAGGACGTCTCAGGTAAAGGGGGCAGTTGGGGGACGGTCCCCTGGGGTCCCCCTTTTTTTTTCAAAAGCTGGGAAATGTCCCTGAAACGGGGAAACGGTCAACGGGGAAAGGGGGACGGTCAACAGTCCCAGAGATGGCCAAGGGACACCTGAGCCATCCCCTAACCATCCCGGGGACACATCAAAGTATGTTTTAAAATTAAAAAATTGTATATAATAGTTTTCAGTTTTTGGTTTTTGAGTTGTTGGTTTAAATTATTTTCATATATCTTTCACAATATTTGGAACACTCACAAGATAAATCTTTGCTGTTCTATTAGAGATATGAAAATAACCAAAATTTATTCTAGAAGTGTGTAAACTTTAATTTATTTGCTTGTTGTTCACTAACAAGTTTTAGAGACAAAGACTTAGGATTTTGACCTTTTTAAACAGTTCTTCAAAATTGCAAATAGGCTGAATATTAAGGTAATTTGATGCCCAAAACTTCTTGAGTGCAGCAATTGTCCCAACATTTAAATGCTCAAATCCATAGCAGACAATACACCAGCATTGAATTTACTTCCAGTAGTCCACACTCCCACCAAACTACAATAATTTTGCCTTCAGACGCCTCAGCTATTCATTATTGTTCTGTGCCAAATAATCAATAACCTAAGTGAAACAATCTTCACTGTAATCACAAATGTTTGCCTAATTTGTGAGCTGGAAATAACCTTGTGTAATTTGATATAAGTTTATAAATTATAACTTGGAGGTTGTATCATGATTCATGTATTTTAATTCTGAATTTTCAATGCGTATTGAGTATTGACAAAGAATGTTGAACACAAATGTTATATGTTAAGGTTCTATAATGTATATTATGCATGCTTTATCTATGTTTTCATATGAATATTTAAAATTTCCCTATATATTTAAAATTTTCCCTATATTTTATATAGCCATCCCCTTGCCGTCCCCAAATTTGGCATCAAAAATCGGAAACTTGGGGACTTGTCCCGCCGTCCCCTGCCATCCCTGTCCGAGAAACTTGGGGTAACACTGCATTTTTGACCTTGCCATTTTGACATTTGTAGTGCAAACTTGTAGCCTTTGGCCATTTTGGTGTATGCAATATTACTATTTTTTAATTTTATATCATATGTACATTGACAATGAATTATGGAAGCAATTAAATATTAATTTGTTCGACTCTCATGTGAACTCTATTGTTGTGTTTTAAGGATTCTATAATGTATATGCCAATATGATGAATGCCTTATCAATGTTATCATACGAATATTTGAAATTTCCCTATATTATAAAAAAAATTGTATTTTTATATAGTCATCCCCTTTGCTATCCCTGCCATCCTTGAAATACATCCCCACGTCCTCTCGTCCTAGAAACTTGGTGGAACATAGGGGAAAAGCTATTGGAACTAGCAAGGAATTTGGCCAAAAAAAAGTTTCAATTCACTTAGAAACTTCTGCAAAGTTTTGTTACAGACCAAAAGTCTACAACCAGCAACAATCTAAAACCCCACAAAGTTTCAGTTCATCAGCAATTCCCCGCAAAATTCTAGTAGCATGTTAAAATCCCGCAAAGCCATAACTTGCTCAATTTTCATCGGATTTCACCAAATTTGAACTGAGTACCCATTTGGCTCTTCTTCAAAGTGACATCATTGGATTTCCGAAGTTGTTTATGAAAATTCTCTTGAGCAACTAACCAAAACTAACACTACAAGAAACCAAACAACTGAACTAAAAAGGAAACATTTTTGGTTGATGCAAGATTGCTTGTGGACTAGAGTGCTCCTGCATCATCTTGTCAACCATACTTCCTCTACAAGGCAATAACAAGCCGTATTCTTATTCGACATCAATCTACAATGTTCATTGAACTATTTTTATTGATCATACAACCATGTGAGGTTGTACCAAGCTTCTATATGTTGCACCATACTCCTCAAACCTAATCGCAATTCTTATGAAGTTACTCTCAAACTGTACCAATTATAAAGGAGGGGTTGCACCACTACAACAGAGGTTTTCAAAATATTCAACAACCTATTATCCCCTTTTTGCAGTGGGTTTCATTTGCAAAAACTTCTAAATATTGTTACCATGCTTATATCAACCTATTTGGATGTCAACTCATCATGCAAGGTACCAAATTGTTTCCAATTTAATGATGTATTGATTTCAATCTTGTGGGTTTACTAAATAATCAATTGAATAATCATTTTTTATCAAAATCCAATGTTTTAATGATTGGATGGTTTACCATCAATAGCTTATTTGATTTCTAAAGATCCTGGATGGTTCATTGTCAAATCTTGTACTTTGTTGTAAGAGATCCTGGTTGGTTTATCCATGGATCCTTTCTTTATTTCAGTACTGTCCTCCATCTTGACATGTATCAAAATCGGATGATATAGTTTGTCATTTTAGCATTGATGCATTTTTGCGTGTATTTAGTCAGTTTGGCTTGACAAGAATTTGTATATCCCTATCAACCATGTTGGCTTGATCAATTCTATTACTTGTTTCTATTGTAAATTAGACAACTAGTCGCCAGTATCTTTTTGTTTAACTCCATTGTCTTCATTCTAATCTTTGTATGCTCTCACCTTGCCCACGTCGAGAACTTGGTGATCAAAAAGAGTTGGGATTCAAGGGATTGCAAAAAATTTAATGTAAATTTGAACTAATGTTCTAAAAGAGATATTATAGTGGAATCAAAGTTGGTGGTTTTGCCAACCTATTTTTCAAAGCTAATCCTCTTCATGCAAAGCTTTAATTCCTATACATCCTAGTGATAGAGCAAACAAATATTATTTGAGAGAAATCAGAAAAAAAGTTTCAATTCCCAAAGAATAAAAAAGTAGAGTTTTTGCCTTCAAAAATTATGTCAAAACATACTAATATGGCAAAAGAAAAAAAAAGAGCTATGGGGGAAGAAGATTCTCTAGAGGAAAGATATAACAAACTTATACAAGGGCTAGAATGTTAGTTTTAGGATCAGAATTGTAATAAGCAGAAAAATGCAACACATAGATAATGAACACAGCAGTTTACCCTGGGAAAACCCAACTTCCCGAGGGAGAAAAACCCAGCAAAATATATCGCTTATATATAGAATGAATAAGAACAGAAATCTGCTTTACAAATCAGGTCGAAGTGCTCCCACTAGAAAGAGGTCATTACTGTGGTATCAGAGCAACTTTCCTGCCATCCTGTGAAGATAGTGTGTGCAAACTTACCAAAAGCAAAGGTATATTCTATAAACATATAGAACACATTCTGAATTATGCAGATCAGGTATGTCCTATAACCATTGAATGTAATCACTGCTGTGACATTCGTATCATAGCTACTGGATGTAAGGGTAAAATAAGTATCAAGATATTTGTGTGTGAATAGATATATATCTATGTTGGTAGTCTGCATATCTATGATTAGTCGTTTGTTTGTATTAGTATGGTCCATGGGTCATATCCCGCCTAAAATTGTGAGATTTGGAATAGAAAACAGTGATATTATTTTATATACTTAAATATATGATGGCTAGTAAATATATAATAGGCAATTGATCAATACAATTTATGCATAATAATATCTGTCTAATCGATGTTATTTATTATCATTAGGCCACTATTATAGTGTTGCTAATATGTTATCTTGAATTGGACAACTAACAATGCCATGATGATCTATCATTCTATTAAAACATAGTATAAGAAGGCGACATCGTTGGTTGGAGGGCTTTGCAGATCGAAGTGGTAAGTATTAGGTGCGTACTTTCATAGCCCTAAATCAACAATCCTAAATACCTTTATATCACTGGAAAAATAATATTTGTTAAACATGTTTTGGTGATTGATAGATTTATATCATAAAGGACTAGTGCATATACATTCATATGATAAATAGATCATTATAATCTTGATGAATTCATGAATCCTCATAGCATGTTGTAATTGTGAGTAACTTGTTAATATGATAATCATTAGATGCAATTGTTTGTATCATCAAACAATCATGTAGTTGGTTGGGGGATGGAATCGATAGGTTGAACAGATACTAGAGTCCCTTCAAGGTAGACCACCCTCATTGGATGATTGTAGTCTACCATTGAGGGCCGAGGGGGTCATTACAATGAGTGGTTGTTGGCCGCCCTCGGACTGAGAAGGAAGTGCTCTAAGGGCCTCCTATGGAAATCCTTCCTCCAAACTATCGCATGGACTATGTGTCTGCACATCGCCAAACTTATCATTATTTTTCAATCAAATCATTAGGGAAGGGAGTTGGAAGCACATGAAGGAGAGCAGAGACTAGGGTCCTATTGGTGTATGTTTTATCATCCAGAACACTTGAGAATAAAATGTCCAAAGACACTGTCTCCTCTCTTGAAAAACCACCGCGTATGCTAAGATTGTGAGAAGATCATATGGCGATTCCAAGGTTTCTTTAGTCGGGTCTCGACGTGTGGATAAGCTCAATGGCCGTTGTGATATGCTGGTAATAAACAAGGGGACTTACGTAAGAAAATCTTCACAAGTTTAGGACTTAGGGAATTTATCATTGAAGGCTTTCAATTAGGACTTTCCATGTGGATCTCAAAAAATGGCAAAAAGGATAGGGTTCAGGAGAATCTAGTTTATGCCTAAGAACTCAAGAGACAATAAGGATTCGGTGAAGGGAATAAACCACACTTTGTTTCGCCTCCTACAGGACAACATACGCAAAATGGGTGCAATCTTCAAGGGTTGTGATAATAATTTTCAAACCTCGAATGAGGCTGAAGTTAAGTTTCCACAATTAAGAGCTCAGGCTAACTTTACGCATCGAATGCAAATCATCCATTCGAAGAAAGTATGAGCTACACTTCACCATTGAATCAATACAATCAATCTCTCATTCAATTAACCAACTTTCAAAGCAAATTCTACTTAATCTAATTCTAACTTTAATCTATGGCGGAAGAAGATATGCAACCTCGCTTACTATTTGACAATAAAAGTTGTTCAAAGCAAATCATGCATAAGAGCTTTTATTATTCGAAATAGTCTCAATGCAACAATCTCATACTCTGTCTCCACACAAATGAAAGTGAGAGAGCATCAGTTTATATAGAGTTTCAAAAATCAAATGAAGGGCCGAGATTAAAACAATATCAACGGCCAAGATTATTACAACCCAACCCTAATTAGGGTTACCCAAAATAACAAGAGTTATCAACTAGTAATCAATCAGTAAAGTGGCAGTTGCAGCTATTATCTAGGAGAGGCGTCCTTATCCTTCTGAGCAGCATTGCATTCGATGAACCTGGACACTACAGCGATGACCTCCTCCATTGTGACAGGTGGCAGCATGCTAATCTGGAATTCGAGTCCGTCCAACTTCTCAACACATCTGGCAAAAGTACTTTCCCAATCTGCCTCCTGCTTCTCAAAATCATTTCGGATGGTTGAGAGTCTTGCCACTCTCGCAAAATCTTGTCTCAGAAATGGTCCAGTGGCCGAGAAGAAAGTCTCTTGAACTTTACGCTTCAATCTCTCCAACTGCATGTCGTTCTCCCGGACAATCTCACGGTCGAACACTTCTGCAGCTGTCATATAAATCTTCTCCTGGATTTCTTTGACCTGCTCTTCAATTCTGAGCCCATCCACTTTTGCCTTCTCCAAAACTTCTTCTCGTATAGTCACTGCCCAAAACTAGTGATGGAAATCATATGCTGCTCCTGCAGCAATCACCCTTCTATCAACCAACTCCTCCCTTGGAGTGCCTTTCAAGATCCTAAGGCTTGGAATAAGCCTCTCCTGCATGTCCGGAATACATTCCCATGTCTCTGCCATATCCATAAGTCTGGAAAGAAAAGAAGAGGTCCGCCCATAGGCAAGTGCCAGTTTTTCCATGAACGAGGCTGCTTCCGTGCCTTCGCTCACCATCCAGTCCTGAGCCTCCCCGGTTGTTACCATTCCGTGCTCTACATCCTTGGTCACTTCCTGTGATGAATTGAGGAGAAGAGGAGCTACCGCATTACCTTGATCAAGTGGCTGGGTCAAATGCTGGATATATTCCGTAAGACGTTCGACCTCCTTTTTATACTCCTTCTTCTTGGCCACTTCTTTCTCCAGTCTCGCTTTGATGGTCAAGACGGAATTATCTAACTCCTCTACTTCTTGGCCTTTTGAGGTCGGGCCAAGGTCAACAGTAGTTATGGCATATTCCTGAGGCGTAATCTCGTCCTATGGCTTGTCTACTGTGGGTACCGCAATATGTACGGAACGGCTGCCTGTCTCGTTCCTTTGAATGGTGGAGAATTTCTTAGCAGGCTTCTTGATTGCAACTTGCTCTAGCCTTGCCAAGAAATCAGCAGTATCATCCTCATCTTGTTGAGCTTCTGCAGGTACTTGGATCTTCATTCTCTCTAACAGCCACTCTGGAATGGTCGGTTGCTCAATTCCATCCTCTACCTGAACCTCTTCCTCATTTGGAACATCCACAACCCCTCTGAGAGCGGAAATCATTCCCTCCTCGAAGTCGTCATTCCAGACTTCTATCTCATTGTCTGAACCTAAGATTTCCGTGCCCGTAGGTGACAAGGGCTCCTCGTCATCCAGCTGAATAGGTTCATCATTCACTTCCTGAACTGCAGGAGGTTCAAGCATTTCTACCAAGGACTCGTCTATAGTAGCTACCAACTCATCAATATTCCTGGATGCTGCTGAGCGAGAAGGTTCTCCTTTATGCCTCTTGGAAGCAGGCTCTGTACTTAGGACTATTTCCTTCCTTTTCTCTCCGATCCCGACCAAGTCCTGATGGGATGCACCAGCATTAGAAGAATATGACTTTGACTCGCTCAGTAGATCATATGTGAGCGTGATTCCTCTCTGTCTCAATTCTTGGGCATGATAGTCAACCCACCACTGAGAGTATTTAGTCACCGGCCTCATTAAGGTTGCCAAGTCTGCGTGCTCAGGTTCTGACCATTTCACTGGAGGAAGAGGTCGGCTCTCTTCGAAGCGTGGCTGGACGTGGTTCCCATCATCTTGTAACTGATCAGGCACCCGGAAAAACTCAATTGCCCTCATGAAATCTAGTGGCATCCTGGACCACATTTTCCGTCTGACCTCATATTCATCGGCAGCATTTGCCCAGAAATCTTCCAGTTCCATCCTGTGTTTGTACTTTCTCCCTTCCATTGTCCGAATGTTATGATGTGGGTCATAGTTGACCCTGGACTTGTAGGCCGTGAAAGGATACCACTGGATCTCCAACCTTGCACTCTCAGCTGCCTGTGCTGATGGACAATACTCCAACATGTTCCCAATGAAAAATGGGAATGTGACAGATGCCTTCTTGGTTGGCCTCTGGATGTTTTGATATTCCTCTAACTGTCTCAGGACCTCGAGCAAAATCATCCGATTTGTCAGATA